>BJBW01003805.1:49166-100441 GCA_004320125.1 Scolopax mira
GAGTATCATAGATGGACTGGTCTTAAATTCAGTGTCACCCAAAACACAGTTTGGCAGTGTCAGATTTCTCAGGGTGTTCTTACAAGATTCATGATGTAGAAAACAGTAGAAAAGGCAGAAAACCTACTGCTAGGTTCAGTTCTGCTGAAAAAACAATAAAAAGTGTTTTGCAAAGAATCTGAGACTTCCTAAGACATATTTTCTGCATGCGCCAATGTAAATTAGTCTGCTTTTCTTTCACACTACAACATTCTTTTAGTTTCAAATTGCTTGTATAAAAAAAGAATTAGTTCCTTTACAGGATGTCATATAAAATAAGATGTACTACACTCACTATGCAATAAATGAAAACCCATTGCTGATAAAATATGTCAGTAATAAAACTATGAAATATTTTTTTACATACCTTTGTAGAGGAAAATAGGTGTCTTTCTAACATGCTCCTCTGTAATGAAAATCTATTTCTAAAACCCAGTAAAATTCAGAACTGTACATATTTTGTATCTTCATCAATGACATAGACAGTGGGATCAAGTTCACTCTCAGCAAGTTTGTGGATGCCAAGCTGGGTGGTGCAATTAACACACCTGAGGGTTGCCTCCAGAATGACCCGGAAAAGCTCAAGAAGTGAGTCTGTGTGAACCTTATAAGGTTCAACAAGGCCAAGTACAGGGTTCTGCACCTGGGTAAGGGCAACCCCTGGTATAATCCAGGCTGGGGAATGAAGGGATTGAGCACACCCCTGAGGAGAAGGACTTGGGAGTACTGGTGGATGAAAAACTGGACATGAGTCAACAATCTGTGCTTGCAGCCCAGAAGGCCAATCATATCCTGGGCTGCATCACAAGAAGAATGGCTAGAAGAATGGTTGTGGGAGGTCATTCTCCCCTTCTGCCCCACTCTGGTGAGACCCCACCTGGAGTACTGTGTCCAGCTCTGGAGCCCCCACCATAAGATAGACATGGACCTGTGGAGGGAGTCCAGAGGAGGACCTGAAGTTGACCAGAAGGCTGGAACGCCTCTCTTATGGGGACAGGCTGAGAGAGCTTCTCTTCAGCCAGGAGAAGAGAAAGCTCTGGGAAGACATGGTGCTTGGCGATATGGATTAGTAGTGGATTGGTGTTGTTTTGGGTGTGGTGTGGGGTTTGTGTGGGGTTTTTTTTGTTCATGGGTCTTTTTTTTTTGGTTGGACTAGATGATCTTAAAAGGTCCCTTCCAAACTAGGTGATTCTGTGACCTTATTGTGGACTCAGTACTTAAAGGGGGCTATAAGAATGATCTAGACAAACTTTTTAGCAGGGCCTGTTGCAATAGGACAAAAGGCTTTAAACTAAAAGAGGGTAGATTTAGAGTAGGTATAAAGAAGAAATTTTTTACAATAAGGGTGGTGAGACACTTGCCCAGGTTGCCCAGAGAAGTGGCAGATGCCCCATCCCTGGAAACTTTCAAGGTCAGGTTGGACATGGCTCTGAGTGACCTGATGTAGTTGAAGATGTCCCTGATCATTGCAGGAAGGTTGGACTAGATGACCTTTATAAAGTTTCCTTCCAACTCAAACAATTCTGTGATTCTCTAAATGTTGAAAACGTATTTTACACCAAATTTCATTCATCACTCTTCAGTGCACATGAGCCTTTCTAACGTACTGCTCTGCAATAAAAACCTATTTATTTCTAAAACCCAGTAATACTTAGAACTGTGCATGAATGCTGAAAATGTATTCTACATCAAATACCCTCCATCACTCTTCAGTGCACATGAGTCTCATCAACCTATATTTGACTAGAAGGGTTGTCTACTCATCTGGAAGCTTGGAGAGATGCTTGACCCAATATAGGCTTTGACGCTTGAGACACAGAGAGAACCTCTACTGCATTATGCATAACTTCTTCATTTATACTAATGTCCTCAAAAACGTGAGCTGAAAACTGTTCTTACCACATATGGAAGTAAGCATGTAGATTTTATGAGGTTAATGCTCTGAAGACTTATAAAATATCTTAAAGTGACCTCAAGCATTTTTGTTCTACAGGCTGTAATCTATATTTTAAAACAGAAAATGGTTTGCATTCAATAATTTATGAATTAGTTGCATGACAAATTGAAGTGTGCATGAGTACACAGATAAACCTAGTTTTCTTGGAAAACCCTCACTATCATTTTAGTAATGGTTTATAAATTGGTATCATTTGCTGTTTAATACTACAGCATGCTACAGCTTTGTTAAAAGCAGCCTGGTAATTGTGGCATGGCAAGTTACATGAAAGATTCTTTTCCAATTTCTTAATGACAATATAATGACCCCTCTAAACTAATACATACTAGTCTAAATGGTTACTCCCATCAGTAGCTGCCCTAACTAATGCGCAGTTTAGATTTTAGGATAAACCAGAAACATACTTTAGTTTAGACTATGTATTGTTGTCAGGGTGTCTGTTTCCACTGACTGTATGACAAGCAAAAAAAATATGCTCCTTATTAATGAGTTTTAGATAACAGCCTAAGATGGGAGGAATTCAGGCCATCATGGGCATAGAACAGCTTCCACCAGTGCCTCTATGAAAGTATGGGCAGAAGCAAGAGGAAAGTACAGCCTTGTCTCTCTGAGAAAGTACACCCAGGGCAGTTTAGCTATCAGGTAGGAAAAATTAATTTCTATTGTCATAGATGAAGTTGTAGCTCTCCACTGGGTCAGGTTGTGGCAATGGTGCCCACTGCTCCACTTGCACACTTATTCTGAGCAGGCTGTGAAGTAGCAATTTGGATACTCATATTTTGCTCATCATCTTGTCTGCCAGTGGTGACCCTCCAATTTGTAGCACACAGACTCTAGTGTTATCAGTGCAAGTATATAGGTATGGACAAAGTAGTAATTTAGGCAAGAAAGCAGAAAACTTTGAGGCAGAATTTTCCCTTTTCTGTGTATTAAAAGCTTCATGATACATGCACATGCTGGAAAGTAATATCAAAGCAATTATAAGGAAAATTGGACAGGTGTCTCTATTTGGTGATCAGAACAGCTGGGCAAATACACCAAAGAGCAGAACCTGAAAGAACAGAGCTCTCTAAGCAGAAGGCAAGATAACTTTCTGAGGACACATACCTCAAATTGGATTATAGTGTTTTCATTTACACTCAGGTCCCTTGTTGTAATAGAGTGTTCGCCAACTTCATTTGAAACAAATACCATAGCTGAATCTTCTTCCCTGTAGGAAAAGGAAAGGGGTACTTTAGACCATCACTTAATTACATACATTCACTTCTTTCTAATTTGTTGCTGAGAGATACTTACGGAGCTCCTTTAGATGAATATGGGCAATAAAGTCCAATGTTTCCACCAGGGTAGAAAAACCAGTTGTCCTCTTTGGGACCAAAGTCAAATGTATCCAAAAGGATCACGGGATTCTTTAGGTTATTTCCATCAATAATGAAATCATCAATAATCCAGATTTCTTCTTTTTTGCCTATAAAGAAAAGGGGAACATTCCTATTAAGACCTAATTCTGCTATTGTACCAGAACAGAACAGTAGCCAGTATTTATGGATTACATTAAGAAAAGGGTGCTTAAAGTGTGGGTTCACTATTTTAATTTTCCATCAAAATGGAAATGGAAGGTGGAAAATTTTCATTTTCTGTGAAAACAGTCTCTATACTGCTCTGAAGCCTGACCTTACAGAATTAATTTTTATTCTCTAAAATTTATAGAATTCACAGCAAACTGAAGATGACAAGCCTGTGTTGAACAAGTGTCTTCTGTTTAAATCACATTTACTTTGGAAGTCCAGCATCAATGACTTCTTCAGTTAAGAATCATCTAAATGAGCAGTTGCTGTAGAGCCCAAGCAGCCCGAAAAGATGATTTCATTCTACATCTTTTTCCTTGCACTCAGCAGCTTGTGCTTGCTTGCCCAGCAAGAGCTTTTGGAGATAGAAGGAAACTCTGAGTGAGAGCTCTTCAATGGATTATGAATTCAAATGTTGCAAAACTGGTGCTTTCAAACTGGAGAGGAAGGATTAGATTGCCATATCTTTTGTGAAATTCGTTTTTTAATCTAAATGCCTTTGTGCTGATCAGAAAAGTTAAAAGGCTTCTTGAAAAGAAATTCCTACTTAAGAATAATGCCAGCAAGAAAAGTTTAGTTACGTGTTCTAGGCAGGACCCATCAGAAGAATGAAATGGAACCGGATGCATAGGACCAGATTTGAATTTGCTTTTTTTATTAGAGGTGTACTAGGCATTTGACTCTGTGGAATAAATCTTTGCTGTATCACTGTGTCTAACAATTGTTGGAATTCTTTAGGGCCCTTAATGTCAGCTCCTGCTAAGAGATGCGCTCAGAGCATCTCCACTGAGAGCAGAGGAGAACTTCTTTCAGTTGGCACATCTGTAATCAGGAGGAATGAGGTGCCTTCCTCTTGTGGTTTTCTACAGGCCTTTACAATTTAATCAAAA
This sequence comes from Scolopax mira, assembly GCA_004320125.1. Taxonomy (NCBI): domain Eukaryota; kingdom Metazoa; phylum Chordata; class Aves; order Charadriiformes; family Scolopacidae; genus Scolopax; species Scolopax mira. The sequence continues at coordinate 53,621 of BJBW01003805.1, forward strand.
GATTAACTGCTCACTACATACTCTTGCTAAATGAGTTTTTAATGCGTAGTTAATTCTGAGCAAGGTAGGCCTAGTTCCCATTTACACTTGGGACTTTTTTGTATAATTGGAGCACTGTAACAGGGCCTCAGTGTAAACAAGAATCAGGGACATTAAAAATAATGAGGAGAACCTGGGTGGAGTTAAGTTTATCAGTGTTTCTTGATCTCCCAGTCACTCCAGGACCAAAGCTGATGGTCTTCTGCACACAGTCAAGGGGTATTAGGTTAAGATCCTTTCTCTTTAAAGCAACACAGCAGCTTCATGAGAACAGTAAACATAATCCTGCGATAATTTTAATTGAAGAACTTGAAATATATGGAGAAAAGATTTATGAGTCTCTATTCTTGTCAAATTCAAAAATCTAGCCTTTTACCAATGTTGAGCTGGGCAAGGGTGGACCTGGAGTCCTGCGAGTGTCTCTTCCTTACCGTTGTTGTAAGGTTGCCAGAGCCTGAACCGTGTTGCGTTGCTTTGTGCTGCGTAGGGCAGAGGAACATTAATAAAGAGGACATCCGTAGTCTGTGTGAAGTAAAACTCATCTATCAGGTGCCAAGTGATGCCACCATTGACAGAATATTGCAGCAGGATGGAATGAGACCTCTCGGGGGTGCCTGGAGCAGAGAGGACATGCATTTATGTTCATTATAATCTGGTTTTAAAAAGCACTAGCTCAAAAAAACTTACTTCTTCAAGTGTAAATACAATGAGGTTACTTTGACATCTATTATAGTGTATGGGCTTGCTTTGACATTTTAAGCTGTTGAGAGGTTATATGTGTATTGTACATATACATCTTGCGGTGCTTTCCCTTGCTTGCCTGTCTGCAAAATAAATTAGGGGATAAATTTACATTGATGTTCATTATATGTATGGTCACAGTTAATTTATTAGGATGAGAAGCTATCTCAGTGTTATATTTTTTTAGATTAGAACAAACCAGCTCCTTCTACCACAGATATTTTTCAGTAGTTCAGTATTTTTTTGCTTCTTGTTCCCAGGTACCAGACATTATCACCACCACCTGTAGCACCCACAGATAAAGACACAGCCCTTATCCTCACAAATTCAGTCCACAGCTTTGACTGCAGACACTGACATGAGCATATTCATGCCCACAAATCATATAATCGATCTGAGGATCTTTATTAGCATGTTTTAACAACAACAAAACAATATTCTGCGGGACTAAAAATCAGCGGAGGAACTGAAAGTAAAATTTACATTTTATGACTACCAGTTCCTCTCTTTTTTACTTAAAGTTTCAAAGAGTCAAGTTCAGAGGCTCTATACAGCCCTGTGTGTTAACATAGGCTGATTTGAGCCCAGCACTTGCACTTGATGCTGGTTACCAGGCACAAGCTCAGGTCCCCAGTGTTTGTTTGGCCCGTGCCTGATTTGCTGACCAGGAACATGAGCGTCTGAGTGTTGGCATCTCTGTGCTGAGTTTCACTCAGACAAATTTACAGTCACCATTCTCTTCATAGTGTGGCACAGGGGTGGGCACGTCCTTAAAAACTCAATCTGAGGGCAGGAACTAACAGCAGAAAAGGACCAAGAGACAGTTTCTTCATCCCTACCTCACTGTGTGTTACGGTGCAAATTTTTTCCATTTCTGTCCTTAAATTTACCAAGTTCGCTAAAGCCCAAGTGCCTCATGTGCACGCTCCTGCTCCACTCTGCTCTGGTGCAGTCCCTGTTGAACCACCACATGTGGAACAGAGCAGGGAGGAGACATTTAAAGTCAGGAGCTGGTTTCAGTTTATCTGTGGCAATTAACAGTAGACAACACACCGGTCTTAACGCTTACAGCTGAGATGTGCCCAGCTATAGTAATTTTCATTCAACATTAGGGAACTTGTGACTAAGTCCTACATCCAGGCCTAGGGCAAGCAAACCATATAAATTTAACAAGAAAAGATTTCTCCTGGAGTTTCACCGCTTTGCCTCTTGTGGGTCAAGAATCAAAATCCAGCCTTGAGCCTTTGGCTATTCCTGCCTTTCAGAAAGATATTTTTACTCATCATATTTTTTAATATTTTGGCAAGGATCATATGCAGAAATATTTCCAAGGAATAGTTTTGTAAAAGAAGTCTTCACAAAGATTTTGCTTTTAAACATGAAGTATTAGGCATGCTATTATTTTGGGGAACATTATGTTTTTGGCTGCTATTGTTTTCTCACTTTTCCAGAAAGGACTTAAATGATAGTAATAATATATATGCCAAATATATATGATTAAATATATATAAATATATATTATTAAATGCCTATGAAAGGGAGTTGGACATAATTCAGAAAGAGATAAATTTTTTACTTGCTCATACAGAGCTTTGGTTAAGATATGAGTTTAGGAAGAAATAGGTGGTTCAAAATTATTTTCACGCTGTCCTGTGGCAAATAGTGAGTCAGTTAAGGTCCAGTCCCAGAGTGGTGAGCTTCCTGAAGAAGCTACGAACATCTTCCACCAAAGGGAGAGAGGTTTTTGCATGTTCAGCTTCGAAGCACCAGTTCTATAAACAACGCTGGGAAAAACTTCTGAGACTGCACAGAATAACTCAAACACTCAGCCAGATTAGGGGTTCTCCACTGTGTCACTCCTGACAGTGATAACATTATTTTGCAAGGCCAGAGATGGCAGGGGCTTGAAGCAGGGTAAGACTGTATCATTGGCTTGAACGTACTAGAGACACCGTCTCATGCTTGTAACACCAACTTGGCTTGCAAAGTCTTCCTGCACAATTAAATAGAATTAGGGCATTTTAGTCCTCTCTATGATATCTACTGGGAAGCCAAATGGTAAATGCTTTTAATGCAGTGGACTGAAACTTGGAAATCAAATACTCTGCAGTTCCTTAACTGTCCCTTAAGTAATCTACTATATGCACCATTTTAGGACTTCAAAAACTGACAAATTAATTTTTTCCCAACATACTGCAAAATCTCTAAAAATCTTGAGCTATTTTCTTTCTTTTCTGCTCAGAGATTGTACTAGCTGTGCTATTTTTGATACCAGCACAGATTACTCTTTTACTGCATAGTCAGCCATGTACACTGGTAGCAAGGTAGGGATAATGCAGAGTCTCAAACAAGTTCCCATATTATCCACCATAAACTGATGATTCTGTACATTGAAGTTGAAAATGTAAATCCATATTCTTTTTTGTGCTGCTATAGTGTATAAATAAAGCTAGAGAAGTGATAAGAAATCAACAATGATCTTACCTTTGGCAAGAAATTTAAATGAAAACTGGATGTACATGGTGTTAGTGCAGTCTAGATCCCTTGAAACAAGCATTCTTAGTCCTTCCTGCAAATACAGAATATACAGTGTGAATCTTAGGTCCTATAAACAAAGATGCTCTGCAGCTTATTAGTCTCTGGATACTGCCTGTTACTGACTGCCAGTGGCAGCAAAAGTGATAGTTCTCTGTCCTGCACCTTGTCCCAGGCAGAAATAGAGATAGTGATAGCCTTGGAAAAGAGCCACAGTAATGGAAAGGGCTAGAGACAGGTGTGTGTCACCACCAGAGGCTACATGATGAGCTACAGACACAGGTAAACTCATTCAGTTTGTGCTCTCAGACATTGAGTCCAAGCTAGTATACTCATTTTTTGGGCCAATTGTATGGTAGCCAAGCACCCTAATTTCCAGGCAGGAAGACTCTTCTCTAGGAGCTTTTTTCTGTGCCTCAAAAAATATTTTGTACAAATAACCCCTTCTATTGCAACCTCTTGACTTAGAGCTGTATGGAAAGGGAGAGACAGGACACTTCACAGTGACCTCTAAGGTCCTGTCCGTCTCCATAAATGAGCTCAGTGTTGTGTGGATACAGGGGTCAGAGCTGGTCACTGTTCTGCAGAGATCAGGCAAACTATCTCTCAGAGCTTCCCTCTTTCTCAGATCCCTTCCCCCGGGGGAACAACCTGCAGGAACAACCAATCCAAGTTTTAGACAATTCACATCCTGTGATTCGCAATTTAGATAATCTAAAGAGGTTGAAATGGAGTCAAGGTTTTGCAAAGACTTATTTCTAAAGAAGTCACTTCTCTACCCAAAGTTATTAAACTTTGTGTTTTCAGGGCACCTGAGTTTACCGTGTCAAATGGACACTTAAGTATGAGCTTAAAATTCGTGTGCTTATGTGAACAAAAGTCTTCTTATTTATGTGTTATTGTTGAAGAATTTGGAAGTTCAGAAGCTATATTTCCTGGCCTCTTTTAACCTGTAATTAATAAAAAAAAATAAAAAAAAAATCCTTAAAGAGCTAGAAAAATTAAAAACAATAGAATTAAGTAAAACACAGACTAACTACATAAACATTGATTACATAGACTACAGTGGTGACTAATTTGTATTATTTAAAATGCTCAAAAGCCAATCAGGGGATTTCAAGACACAAACACCATTGATTGTAATATGTTCCAAATTTCAAAACCACTCACTTGGCCTCAAGAATCTCAGCCACAGAGTCTCATTCTTTTAAGGAGGAATTTACACCACAAATGAAAAGTAATAATAATAAAAGCCCACAAACAGATGAAACCTATTTGTTCATAAAAAAACCACTGTGACAAGCATGGTGCATAATTAGGGCAGAAAAATACAATAAAAGTAAAAATGTCCAATTCTAGCCTCAAGACTTTGACATAAACATATGGGGGGAAACAAAAAAAAAATTACTTTCTGTTTTTAACTTTACTTTTTAAAATTTTTTTTTTCAATGTAGGTAATCTCTGACCCCTTTAAAAATGAGAGCTGTTCCAGACTTGATGGTGTCAGCATTCAGGTTTCCCCTTTCAGCACCGTAGACCTCAGGCCAAAGGTCCGGATGCAAGTTACCATTGAAATCATCCTTCAGGACAGACGGCAGAGGAACAACAGGGACACAGTATGGACCACCAAAGCCTCTGTCACACCTAGCAACAAAATGGGAGGAAAAGGTGTTATCCATCTGACCTAAATAAAACACAACATCCTTTCTATGATGCATGTTAAGTAGGTTGTTACTTACACACAACGACCTGCATCACAGATGCCGTGGCCTGAGCACATCCAGGGGCACCCTGTAGCCAGGACCACGTTGTCAATAGCCCAAGAATCAACACCAGAAGCATAGTTGTACTGAATCCATCTGAACCGCGTTCTGGGAGAGCTGGAAAAAACAGAGTGTATGTATTTCAGGCATCAAAATATCTGCTCCACAAACTGCAAAATAATATTTAAAGACAATCCCATAGACTTCAGGTGAGGAAAAGCATATTAATAAGCAAGACTCTGTATTTAGAAAAGATTAATATTCCAGCTGAAACTGGAAGTTTCAATTTCTCAGGTTAGTTTTAAGACAAAATTCCAGCAGACTCTAAAGGAAGGTGCTGAAAGTGAAAACTGAGAAAGTCAACATTGCTGTGACTCTTGCTGGTCAGAAAAGGGGTTGAGCAGAAACTATTTGCTACATCAGCACTCAACAGCTCCATGTTAAAGCAATACAATTACTTCAGTAAACTGAGAAGTAATGAAAGTTCATTTATACTGTGTTGTGTAAAAAACCCCAACGATTACATGTTTGCATGTGTATGTATAACAGTATATGAGTAAATATGTACATGCATTTGCATGTATATACACTAATTGCTGACTGCCTTGTTATCCTCAGGTAAGGAAATTATTTGGGACAAAAATAATCTGTCAAGATGCTATGGGTTAGATCATCTTGGATTTGTTCAGGCAGGGAATGTGCTGTGGATCTGCATCCTGGAACAACACACAGAGGATTGCCCTCAGACTGACAGGATCAGGACATTATATTTGTGAAGAAAATTCTTTGGGAGAAGATACATGCTCCTCTGGAGCAAACTATGGAATTAAAAACCAAGATGTGAACCCCAGTCCCACTTCATTTACCAAGTGTCCATTTTCACCACCTTATTTTCTGGGTGGTGAGATTTACAGAGATAACGTGTAGGGTGCTTTGGGAATTACGGAGCTACTCAGGGTAAGGGTAAGCAATATTATCACCATCTGTTATTTCTAAACTAGAGCACAGTTTTATTCAGAGACATGGGTGCCAGCATATCTGCCATATCCATTTACAACAGTATGATATCACTAGGAGGCAGGCAGCACTCTCCTCCAGATAAAAAGGGCAGAGGTGGCAGTAACATGCTTTTTGACTTGCTGAATGCCATGACTAACATGCCTAAACATTGGATGACAATTTATATGCAACAACAGAAAATATTTTTATATGAAAAGATGGGTCAGGGCATTAATTTTTTCTTCTTATTGGGTAAATGTTAGAAAAGCTTGGTTTAGCATTCCTGTACTTGCTGTCATAGATTATAGGCAAGACAAGAATTCACTCATCCTAAGTTGTTGTTTCCTTAAGTTCTTGCAGCTCACATTATATCTGATGAAATATTTTGAAGTGAAATTTAAAATTCCGATGGCGTGACAACACACGTTTAATAATTCAAAAGACATGCGGAAAGTTCCCAAGCTGGGGGATGTTTGCTCAAATTAGATCAACAAAACCTGTATCAAACAGCCAGAAGCACAGCGCTCACTTGGTTGCGGGTGGAAGGTAGACTGTAATTCTCTTCCAGTTTTGGAATCTTTCTGAAGTGTAGATGGAGCTCTCGGTGTAGTGCTGACAGCCAATGGTTGGAGGGACGCACTCCTCTGTCACCAGGTGCCAGTCTCTCCCGTTGTTTAAGGAATACTGCAGATGAATGCTATGGGAATTGCTGTATGGCTTGCTGCAACCCATGCTCAGCTCGAACTGCAAGAAAGTGGAGGGTGATACGTGGAAGTCCCAAGTCTCAGCATAACGAGGTTTTCCTAGGAAAAGAGAACAAAACAAACAAACAAAATAATAAAAAAGTGTACCTTATGCATGTGCTCTCAGTACTGTCATTCAAATTTCTTACCTGTATTTTTACCTTCTTTTTTTCAGACTTCTCTTCCTTGCAGATTACTATACAGTTGAATTTGCATATACCTCCCATCTTGTAAAAACTTGACCCGTACATAGTTTATAAAATAGGTGCATACAAATGTAGTAATGTTTGGTGACACATACCAATGTTTTCACTGAACATCAGAGCTGTATCCATAGACAGGCAGTCGATGTCTACTTGACCTCCCTGTATTCTGTACCAGCTTGCTTGTAAATCCACAGTTCCATCAAATTTATCCTGGAAGCCAGTCTGAGAGCTGTCATTCATCCCTACAAGGACATCATCCAAAGCCCACTGAGCTGAATGCTTCCCTATAAAAAGAAGAACAGGCAGGTTAATGGAAACCCTGTTAGTTACTTTTTATGCCCACATCCTGCGTTCACCCAGTGAGCAGTGCTCAGCCACCGTTAAACAAGACTCTAGAGTATGTTTCTATTTCAGATAAACACAGGTATGTCCTGCTTCATTTCTCAAGCTTCAGTGCCTTCAGCATCATATGCTCTCCCTGTGTTTGAATGAGACACTCCCTGAGCACTGTGACTGAGGATTTTCATTTTATGGGTCACAACTGTTCTGCAGTTCCCCACATTAAATCAGAAAAGCCTCTGTCTGGTTCCCAAGGTACCTTTTGTATGGAAGAGGATAGTACACAAAGGAAAACGCTGAAGCCTCTGGATATAGATGATATTCACAGAAGTGGTCTTCACCTTCTTCTTCCTGGAAAGCTTTCTTCTCTTGCTCTCCAGCTTACAGGCATCTGTAGCTCACCATCATCTACAGCTCATTTCTCCAGCCCTTCATTTTAATCCACCTCTTTACCAGCATGCTGAAAACACCATCTTTATTGTACAATCATTGTCCTCACAGGAGAAGAAGGAGGAAAGTTTTGACAATAAACGGTGAGCTTGCAGCGATGTTCTAGGACTTCTGTTTTGCCTCTATGAGGGATGTGGGTCATCCACTCACTTTGGATTGAGTTACAGCAGACAAAGAATAGTCTACGAAGGAGCTAAGATCTGTGATGAGAAGTGGTTGCAAACTATTGGGTGCTTGTATGGAAGGTGGTATTTCAACCTCCCTCTTACTGGGAGCCATGGGGCTCCCATTAGGTACTCTTAGAGTGACCACTCTCAGCAGGGAGAGATGTCACCCAGGTGCCCCCAGAGCAAGTAGTCACCAGCAGGACACAGGTAGGGAGCAACAGGTCTGACATCGCACCACTCACCAGTGCAAACCATCATGGGAGAACGATGGTCTGTGGTGCACCGGTTCCTGCCCAGCATTTTCCCAAAACAAAGTGGCTGCTTACCTAAATCACATCCCTCATGCCTTGTCTACTCTCTTGCCTAGTGAGGACAATTAACTCCAGCATATATATTGTAAAAAAATGTACAAATAAAAACAGCCATCAAAATGATAAATTATAATCCAGGAGCTGCATACCATAATTACCTGAATATAAACTGTGTGCTTTTCTCCCCAGGGAATTGCTGTTAAAATGTACTTTGCTATATTTCTGAATATCACCTTCTATTTCCGCAGGGATCCAAGACCTGCTGCCTTGCACAAAGGTGAGACACTTAATCAGGACACTTTTAATTGTGTTAACGTGCCCCTGCATGAGGCAGGAGCTCTCACAGCAGCTGTAGGTATCAGTCAGCACTAGGGTTTTACTTTCAGCTGAGAATGTGGGAAGTGGCTGAGTGGGCTTTGGAGGTGCAGCAGAAGGTGAGGAGCAGGGTGCTGGGACACCAGAAATTGCAGAGTGCAGGAGTCCTGTTTTGGAGTGTGGAGATATTAAAATAGGGAGATTGGAGCCACCAGGTAGGCAGATTCAGGGCCAAATTATGCCTTTCTTTCCAAAATGAAATAAAATGGAAGGCCATTTTGCATCACAGGTCACTCTATGCTCAGGTAAATCCTCTAATTCAGGCTTTTGTGTGTAATATTCTTTTCTTCTTCTCTCCCCCCTGTTATCTCTCAGCATCTCCGGTTTAAACTTAGCTCTTAAACAATTTTACTCTTAAGCCCACTATTCTGCATGGTGCTATGAAGAAAATGATGTCTGTAGTGTGACTGAGGAAAGAGTTCTTTTACAGCACCCAAACTGTTCACCATTCTGTATTTTTGGTAAGCTGAGGTTTCTGCAGAACATGAGAAGCATCGACACACAGGTTGTGTAAAGCTGCTTCATGAATATTTGGGATGGCGCTGCTTACCGTGCTGTGGCTGCCACCAGCGGAAAGCGGTGGCCGGGGTTTTGGCCTCCCGAGGTAAGTCTATCGAAACGACCTGGGGTTCCAGGTATGACATGTAGTCCAGCTCTCGCAGCAAATGCCAGGTGATCCCGTTGTCATTCGTGTATTGAACGACAAGCCCTGTATTGAAAATGAAGAAAGGCAGTTAGTCTGACTGCACTGAGCAAAGGGGAGCAACTCTTCAGTCTGTACTGGGGAGATGCCCCATCTGGTGCATGCCACTTTTGGCATCTCCCCTACCCTTTTGGCATCTTCTGGTGCAGAAGCATATTCTAGATAAAGTCCTACTGCAGATGAAGTGTTCATCAGCTGCCATGCTTCATCTTGCTTATGTTCACCAAACTCAAAGGATCAAATCTTTTGCAACCTCAGTGAAACCAATGATTGTACCACAGAAACCATAGAAATAATGTGACTTCCTTAATATAGTCACTATTTATTTCATTTTGAGGATCCTTGCAGTTTGTGTGGACACTGAGTTGGAATTCTGATGACTGAGTTCCCAATAAGGGTAGTTCCCAATGCTCATGCTACCTATGCAAGCCCACAGCATCTTTAAAAGTTGATTACTGTAGTATTTAGATAATTTAAAATAGTCTTCATATCTTACACACGGAATAGCAAGTACTAGGACAGAGCAGAATTGCGAAGTCACTTATGAGCTTATCACAGGGGACAATACAAGAAAGAAGCACTTCTTATGTGTATTTCTTCTCTTAAAACTCTTTTATACTGCAGTACGTTCAAGGCTAATGGATTTTCCTGTGTCTTACACTGGTGCAAATGAGAGGAAAATCCCTCGGTGAATCTGTGCTGAAAGATGGCAGTTCTGAATACGTAAATGTAAATACCATACATCAGGAAACAGTCCACTGATGTTAAACGATTTATAATGAGAGGAAAACAAAGTTTTCTCATCTGCTAGATGCCAGAGATCTGTCTTTATGCAATTAGACCACTTTACAGGGGAATCTGCTCCCAAACCTATGCTGATCCTTCACAAACACAAATATCAGCCCCCTGTCCCAATAATTCTAAGCATGTGGAGGAAAGAAGAGAGAAGACATCTGGGAGAGATGAATTTCTTTAGACTAAATAAATTTTCAGCTGCAGCTTTACAATTTTGCATCTCAGGTAAATCATGCATAAGCTTGGATTGGAACACAGCCTTCTGTCAGACCCACTGGTGCAGTTGAGAAACTGAAAAAGTTTTCAGGCACACAAGTCTACCTCAGGTTATTGAATTTCATTCCTTTTATTTCAGATATGAAGAAAGTCTCTATACTTGTAAATGTAGTTTTTGCAACACTATCAAGTACTCTGATAGAAGCTATTGCACCTCTTCTTGTAAATATTGTTTTAAACCATCACAGCTCCAATATATTTGCTCCTGTTGACAGATCACCATTAGGTTTGGTGGAACTAAGTATAAACAGAAATGCAGAACACGAGCAAATAGTTTTCGTCACCATTTACGAAAATTGAAGAGGTAACTGATTTATGTTAAAAAAACCCAATCTTTTGATTTTTTAAAGGCAGTAAAAGGCAAAACCACTTTAGAAGACTCAAAACACAAAAAGCTTATTATAAGGAAAATAGAATTTACCTTCATTCCTGGCTCTTGGTCTGTTGCAGGAGTTACCAGTGGCCTTGCTTCCAATTTGTACATAAAATTGAACTAGCCTATTAAAAAAATCAGGGTAGAAGGGAAGTGTAATTATCTTCTGATAGCATAAGATCAGTCAGGATAATTATCCTCTCTTAACTAATGTGGCATTTTCAGTTAGGTCATTATTCCAGGCTTATTGATCAGGTAATGTTCCCAGTGAAATCAAGCATTGCCACAGTAAACAGTGGAGGACCCGAGACAGAAGAAGGTGATGTGGATTATTGATCCTGTGCCAAATAAATGTATCGTTGAATTGAGTAGCAGATTTTAGCAGTTCCTTCTTTCACACAAAGATGCAAAAGCTCCAAAGCGGGCAAATGTGCTCCTTGCATCACATCTTACCTTGATCTCTTCTAACTGGAAAATGGTTTAAGCTCTAAAATACAATATTGAAGTTTTAATAAAATTATCCTCACTATACCACCAATCCCTTTTTGGTCCTTAAATTCTTGATGTAAACTATTTTCAGTGCAAAGAATTTATGGGATATTTTGCGAAGTAGACACTTTGATTTTGAACCTATACATTTTGATTTCATGGAGCATCCTCTCGTTCTCACATCACGAGATGAGGAAAAAAAATATTCCTGATCTGCCTTTACTGCAACCTTCCCTGTAGTCAGTGCTTTTATCACTTCCCTACCTTTTCCTCCTCCTTTCCACAGTAAACCATGGCAACCTTTTCATCTTTCTCTCTGCATGAAAGTTTTTCATGTTCTTGATTTTTCCTATAACCATTTTCTGCAACCATTCTAAAGCTGCAACATCCCTTTGAGACAGTGTCGCTGATTTTATTGACAGAACTTTTTCTCAGCCTTGAACATTCCTATCTAGCAGTATTTGAATAAGTAATTATCTCATCCTTGTACTCCAAAACATTGTCCACTTTTCGTCCAATCCACAGAGATGCCCTGGTACCCTTCCTGAACTGATATTTTTAATTGTAACTTTGTGGTATCAGAGTAGTTTAAATTTCTTCTTAGATGCATTCTATTGTACTATAGAATGGCAATTTGTTTTCATTAACAAATGAAAATGTTGCTCACTCACCAAATTTCATTGCACGTCTCCAACATTTGTCTCAGTCTTATATGGCCATAACTAAAGAGCCTTGAGATGACTCAGAATGCCATCGCCCCCTCATCCATATCTTCTTCACAGGTTGTCTGCATTGCATACGCGAAGCAGCTCCTGACTTGTCCCCAGTGAGATTTTGCATGCCAAATGTTAGTGATGCCATTCTCCTGGTTTCCTAGCCATGTTTTGACTCAGGGTGATGCCTGTTGTGGCTACTGGAGTACTCGCTGAAGTGTCTCCCCAAAAGGGAGACAACTGCTTGTCTCTTGTGCTGGGTGTGTCTTCATTGAATGTATAGGGACAGTGGAGTCATTGTCAAGCAGAAGTTTTAGAGTAAAAGAGAATACGAATCTAAAGGAAACTAGACTTCATTAGTTCTAGTGTTTGTACGTAGCCTTTTTAAGTACTAATTTTTGAGGTGAATTCATGTTTCTACGTGAAGAAAAAAGGGTTCATTTGCCACTCAAATAACTTCCCACAAGGATAACTCTTTTCACGCCAGGGGATCTGGTTGCAATTTGTGGTGACATCAGTAAAATCTCAGACAAGCCACAGGACTACAGCCAGAGCCAGTACAATGCAGCTAGGACTCCAATTTCCCTCACCCACCACTACAGATACATTGTCAGGATCCTCTTCTGATTCTAAAACCAATTGCATTCCAGTTCTGTTACTGAAACTGGTATCTCCTACACAAGATATTTTGTATATCCATAGGGACCAGGACAAGCCAGAATATACTCATCTGTCTCATTCGTAACATAACCCCATAGGCAGCTCAAGATCAGACAGACTGACAGTAGTACACTATTTACCCAGGTAGGTCCTATTGTTTGCTGCAGCTCTGTTGTCTGAGGCTGTATTCAGGCAATAAAACACTAGACAGCAGTCTCAGAGGTGAAAAGATTTACGGTTCTATGATGAAATTCTCTTTTATGCTTGCCCAACGTAAGGACTGGTAAAAAGCAGAAACAAAAGACAAAAAAACCACCTTTCTGAGGAAGGGTGAATCAGCCCATCTGATCTGTAAGCGTTTGACCCAGAACAGCTCTCTGGGATGGTTGCACAGTCATTAGCAACAGAATCTGGAACGCAGATGGGAGCCAAGTGAGCTAACAAGCCAGATGTCACTGCTTGGAAAGAAATAATAATATATATTCTGTGGTTTTTATCTAGCTGCCAGGTAGGCACTGTGCGTAACTGCTCTCACTGAGCAGATAGTGAAGAGTGTCATAAGGGACAGGCCATCAAAATAGGAGGCAGCAGCTCATCAGTAACCAAAATGCATCCAGGTATTGTATTTGTCATTCAGGAAGACAGAAATATTGCTGTTGAAATTGTGCCTTTGGCACACTGGGTCATGCAAGAGGGAAGAGATGGAGAGGCTCCAGGGGGTTTTTGAAGTGTAGAGAAAAAAAATGGTCTGGGTGAAATGAATTTTGACACTTGCAGCTCTCTCAGTGCTGTGGGACATTCTCCTAATGTCTATGAAAAAAGTGTAGTCAATCATGTAAAGGAATAAGGAGACAATAGGATAAATGAAGCTAAGATTATGACAGCCCTTATAGCACATGCTCAACATTGAGTGCTTACTTATGATCACTGGCTTTAGGGAGCAAGCATTAGTTTTAAATGTTCTTAGCATGACTCCTGAACTTGTCAGTGCCCTGCTGGGCTGTGTCCCTCAGCAGCACCACGCACTGGAAAATCTCAGCCCCTTTGGAGCAGAACAAACCAGGAGCACAGAGATCCCCTGGATCCCACTCCTCTGGAAGAGAAGGGTCAGGGCAGAAGGATCTTTGTTCTTCTTACAAAAAAACCCAAAACACCCCCCCCTCCAAATCTTTACATTCCTTAATAAAATGTACACTCTACATTCAAAAAGCTGGAACTGAAGCAAGATGATAGGGAATACACATAGGTAGATCTGCAGGAATTCAGAATGAAAATAAAACTTTAATGTCGTGCAATATTTTTCAATTTTTTGCTCTTCCATGCCTGATTTAATGAAACAAGATCTTAAAAGGTCTGGGAAAACACTATTAACCTGAAAAATAAGAAGCTTAAAAAACTACTGCAGGAGTTTCATCCTTCCTATTCACAACCCTCAATCCACATATCTAATGGAATGTCTTTCAAGGCGTATTTTCCTGCTGTTTACTCAGCCACCAAAACCCCCCAACCAAAAAAACCCGCACATAAATAAAAGATAACTGTGCAGTGGCTAAGATGACCCCTAATAAGATAACTGAATTCTATGCAAAGCATTACTGAATGCAAAAAGTAATACCAAAATGGGGAAAAGTGCTTCTCACTAATCTTCTCTTTCAAGTGACATTAATTTTAGCTCCAATAATGGGAAAAAAGTCTAGGCTGAGGAATTATTTTCTTTTCAGGGTATGGATCTTTCAGTTAACTCTTCACACTCTTACAAACGTTGTCTGCCTTTGCTTCTAGGAAAAAAGACCTAGTTAATGGTACAGACAGTCTCAAATGTTGAAGTGGGATGCACCAGTTCTAAACAAGGTGTCTGAAGGCTGGATGTCTAAGTCTTACATGATCAACCCAGATTCCCTTATAATGACCTGTTTCCAGAAGACAAAGAGCTGGCCTTATCTAACCCTCTTTTAGGATGAGTTGCATTACCCTTTTGAAGTAACTAATTCTCTCCTTTGAGCACAAAAGCAGCCTGGGGTAATTGCTGTAGTCAAAGGAGTTGTCATCTGGTCAAGCTGCATGACATGGATCTTACCCTTGAGCAAATGTTTGGCTGAAGAAACTGAAAAATCGAGGTTAGTCCCATTTGTGTTTGAGATGACCATTGCTTTTGTTCTGCCTCGCAAGCAGCACAGGGATGTGGCATCAAGCTTGACTTGTTCAAGGAACTTAAGCTGCTCACTGTGATGCTCATAAAAAAACCCCAGCAGTGCTGGCTTATTTCATCCAAATGATCAGTTGCAGCAGGAGAGCAGCTCACACAGCGAGTGTGTGCTCAGAAGAGTGATCTTAAATGCTCTTATGGGGTGTCCCTCTGGCCATTTATGTCCTTGGGGCAGTTTTGAGACATGTTCTCATGCAAAATGGAAACAGTGATAGATTAAAAAAGTCAAGAAAGAACATTGCTCAGTGTTTTAAAACTTCTTTCGGCTTTTTTAAAAGGTTCAAACTCTATAAAAATGGAAAGCTATAAATATGAATATCTGTCATTAAAAATGGTTTCAAAGTAATCTTAGAGCTAAAGAAAATCCTTTTCTTTTATAAAAAGATTTCTCCAGGAAAGAAGGAATAACTCAAAAATACCATTTGACCATAGACTCCTTGATGAGGTGGTTACTTTGAATATTATGCTTCACAGGATTAATAACATGAGATATAAAAAGACGGTGGAACAGAAAAGAAGTGCTCCCATCTTCCCAGAGTTCTAGTGAAAGCATGCACTTGCCCAAAGTGTATTTGTCAAACAATTAATTAATTAAATCATTAAGTAATTTACATAATTACATAAATAATTCACATCTTTGTCAGAGGAGGATTTGTCACACAGGCAGGGGACAGAGGAAAGGCAGGTAGTGCTGTGCTGCTCGGTGCTGGGGAGCAGCTAAGGATGTCCCCCAAAGCCACAGCACCCATACTGACCTAATCCTCTGAGCTGGAGAGCATTGGCTGTAACTTGTGGCTGGTCTTTGCTGAATGAGCCCAAAAATTAAATAATGCAGCAAATCACAGCATTACTTACTCCCAGAGCAGCATTTGTCAGGAAAAATATCTTTTATTAAGCTAACTGATAAAATTGTAGGGTGGGCAAGGTTTCAAGTGTGTGATCCCTCACGAGACTGGACAATGGAGCTGCAGACTCCAGGCTAAATAATGGTTCGAATTAACAGTCCTTTGTTTATCCTAATTACGTTAATCAGTTAGACAATTTGAGAGAAAAGGGATAATTACTACCAGCAGAGGAGGATTCAGTGGTAGCAGGGAGTGAGGTGAAAGCTTGTTAGCCTCTTGGCTACACAGAAACAATTCACATTACATTTTTTTACACTTCTGACAAGTGGACTAATTCACAACATCTGGCAAGTAAACAACAGCTCACTGCTGCACCATCAGCGTGCCTGCAACTCAACGCAGGGAGATTTTCTGTCCAGCTATAGGCAGGTTTTGTGCAGACTCAAGACCATGTCTTCTGTCTGTCCATCTAGAATACAGTGCAAAGCATCTTCTCAGAAGGACAAAGAGTTCATATTTTTTTTAATACTGCTGTATTAAATTAAATTAAATTCCACTCTTTCTAACCTAAGTATTCTCTCTCGAGAAAATGAAATAGTGCACCAGAACAAACAAAAAAGTAATTTTTCTGCCTTTAAGATTTCTTGCACAGGTTGTGATTATCAGAAAAACATTTCTCACCTTCTCACATCTACATTTGTAATAGCTGAGAGGAGACAACATGAATACACGGGCAATAGTGAGAAGCAGCACTGAGGATTGACCTGATATTTGTGGTGTCCAGGGGAACAGTCCTCGCCTCCCTTTTGCCGGGTCCGTTGAAGTACAGAGATCTTCCATCACTGAGCACACCACAGCCTGTCCCAACCTGACCTCCTGTTATCTTGTACCAGAGAGGGCTTAGCTTCCTCTCAAACCTGTCGAACATCTCACTGTGATTGGGCACATTAGACACGCAGGTTCCATGCGATGCTTCAAGACACAAAAAAATTACATGGGAGATGCTTTGGTGAAACTGTGCTGAACAGAGTAAAGGTCAGATACAGGACATTGTCAGACAGTTCTATTGTATCCACCTGTGAGAAAGTGCTGTGCTTTTCTAAGAAAATGTCCTGATGACAGGATTGTACCCTTTTTAAATCGGCTTTAAAAATTTTTGTAGGCAGAATAAGCCCTCTTCCTCTAACCTCCAAGATGTCTTATTTCTCGAGGTGAAAAACAGCCATGCATTATGTTGATAAGGCATTTTGTGTAAACAGAAAAATATTACCCTTTTATTTCATTTTAAACGAATTGAATGAAAGATGTTAGTTTATTGCTTTGATGCTATAGGGGGTTGAAGAGTGCACTGTGCAACTGGTTGTATCAATCACTGTTTTTTTAAATTGGGTTTGGCTTTGGTTTTTTTGTATTTCAGTATAAAAGCTGCTAAAACCAAAATTGAGCATAATTTTCCACAGAAGGACCTGTCAGAACATATGTTCCCTCCTGGTCCCATGCCATCTGATGGCCAGGGGACTCAAAACCAGCAGCAATTCTTTTGAAGATGATCCAAAGGCTTTTAAGTAGACATTTTAGTTTATAATATTTTATTTTGTTTTCTCTTTTATCGCTAGTCCCTTCCCATTCATACAGATGGTGATGTTCAGAAGACTGTAGTTGCTAGAAACATCACCGGTGTCCACTGCCTTCAGCTGCTCCGTTTTGCTTGTGCTGAATTTTATTTAACAAAATGAAAAGATTCTTGCCGGCAGCCCCTGAAATTTACGCCACCTTATATTTTTTCCAGCATGCCGGAGATTTACAGCTTTAACTCAGCCAATGCCTCCGTAATTCCACCTAAGAAGGGTTGTCTCACCTGTGTAGCCCAGGTCACAGAAGCAGACCCCCGAGACGCAGTCCCCGTGGCCATTGCAGTAGTTGGGGCAAGGCTCGGAAATGTAAACGCCATCTAAGCCGAAAGGAGGCACGCTCTTGTGGGAGCTGCTCTCCTGGATCCAGCGGAACCGAGTCTTACTGCAGAGGAACAACGATGAAGGGCACGGTATTACTATTCTCAGCTTCAAGATCTACTGCTCTCTGCTTAAGATTTCAAAGGAGCTTTTCCTAAATTAGCCATTTGCAAATAAGATGCAAATGGATGCCTGGAAAATATTTCTGACATCCTACATTTTGTGCAGCTTCACTTAGGGATATTTTTTCCAGATTTTTTGGGTGCATTTTGATTTCTTCTATTTCTCTGGCCCTTATCCACTATTTCTCTGTCCCACAAAGAACAGAAACATGGTTTTGTCAACAAAAGTGAATGATTAGACATGACTCTGAAGAGGCCTTTCACTACTCAGGTCAACCTGAACAGCTAATTACATAATAAAATACCGGACCTTAATTTTGCTCTGAAAGGAACACAGTACTGACGGTGATGCAGAGTTTATTACAGGATTGTATAATTTTGAGTAAAAAACTTTCAAGTAGTTTGGATACAAGAAAAATCATCCACCTTCTAAAAGCAATGGCAAATAATGCGTCCTACAGGAAATGTGGACAAAAATACCAAATTTCTATTATTGGACGACAACATGAAATTCCTGAAAAATGGTGATCTAATTCTTAACTTCAGTGAGCCCACATGAACTTACTCCTAAGTTGCTGACCCACTGCATAGGAAATTTGTTGAAGAAAAAAATACTTTGATTATTAATGTTCAGCCTTTAACTTTTAGATGAATCATTTTACAGGAGCTCCTGAGAGGGTAACAGATTTAAAATCTCATTGTCAATGCAATGGACTAATGGATCCAAACTAACATCCTCCTTGCTACTTGCATAAAATATAATAAACCTATGGCTTTTTTCTGCTCTGCACTGGGATTTGGTAGTCATTGTGCTAGTGCTCTGTACCAACTGCTGAAATGCGATGCTCTCTGAATCATTAATGATGATTTCCAAAGTGATCCATAACAAATTCAGTTTTCAACATGCCAAGACCCTCATCATACTCACAATACTTACATTTTTAACGTATTAGCACGAGCTTCTTATTCCTGATCACATTACTGAACATAATGCCAAACAGATTGCTGCTATTGATTCTGCACTGCTTGTTTTGGGTAAATCAAATCAGCTGGTGTCAGATCTGTGCAATTTGGCACCTGCTTTTATTGGCTAATTACTGAAGAAAAGACAAACTTGTTATGGTACACACTGCTATTTCAACTCCTTGTAGGAAAGGAACCAGCTCCCCTGCTACACAGTATGCCAGATACTCAAATCTGTGCTGGGGCTTGAGGATGAGGAGCTGGCAGCAGGAGGATGGGGCTGAACCCTGGGGGGATGCTGGGGTAGAGCATCAGGAGGCAGTGGGGGCACAGCCAGGGGCTCCCATGAGACAGCAAGTGAGGGAAGCGAGAAACTTCAGCCAAATCCAAGTGAGATTTGGCCTCCCAATTTCAAGACTATTTTTGTCTTCCACTGTCTAATGTTTTCTTATTGATATTAACCCAATGCTGAGGCCATGCTTGCAGATGAGCACACCTACCATTCCTGCCTCCTTTCACTTTGGTTGTCTTGGCTGCCCTCAATGGCACAGCACATTACGCAGAAGCTCAAATACCCTTCTAGGGTTTTTTTTTTCCCAATGGTAACTGTAAAAATGTTCAAATGGTTTATTTGATTCAAGTGACATATCACTCTCTTGCTGTTGCCTCTGACCTAACTGATATGCGTAAAGACAGAAGGAACTACAATGAAGTTGTAGACTGATGTTGAATTAAAATGTTCTGGGTAACTGTTGCTTTGGAATTTAATTTTATAGACCATTTTACACCTTTAAAATGGAAAGCTTTTCTTGTTTTGGAGAGCACAGTATATTTTTCACAGATCTGATGACTTTTAACACCAGTTTTATTCACAGATTGTAACTTTTTCCTAGTGCAGCATCAAAGAAGAGGCAGCTAATTTACAGGTGCCACTGGCATTACTGATTTACAATGTACAGTACCTGGCTGCAAGCGACCTGGGGATAACAATAGTAATTCTTGTCCAGTCCTCAAAGTCTCCTGTGTGATACACGGTTGGCTCACTCAGCTCCCGGGAGCTTCCCTCGCACCCTTTCGTGCCGGGAGATGCCGGGTAGCAGCCCTCCTTCACAAGAGACCAGAAGAGCCCAGCATCGTGTGAGTACTGGAGCAGGACGGGAGCAGAGCTGCTGTACTGGTTGGTACAACCAATATTCAGCTGCAAAAAAGCAGAGCATCAGATACAAGCTGCAGAAACCCGTGCTGTTACTGCTATTTATTGACTGCAAACCACCTTTGACTTTTTGTTCTGGGAAGCGTAGCACTCTGAAGATTTCCTTTGAACCCTGCTGCAAACAGTGACTGATGCTCGGAGTCTGTTACCTACACGTATATGACATTTCTCAGTAAAAGATTCCTCTATCCTTTCATCAAGGTTGATGGGTTCAGCACACCAAAATGCGTAAAGAACTTTTCACAGGTCCTGGTGCACAACAGGCCACAAAGAGCAAACTGTGCAGGCACCTTCATGCCCAGGAAGAGTGGGAAGGGCTGTGTCCTCTGAGACCCATCCCATCTGCTGTCCACCCAATGTGCCCAGAGGATCAGCCTGACTCCCAGGTGATTCCTGCCCTGGGCTGTGAGCCCTGCCCAAAGCCTAATCATTGGCCTCACAGGAATGATGTCTGGAAGCTGGCACTGCAGGCTGGACCCCCAGAATAGAGGAAAACTGGATGGAGTAAAGAAATGTGTATTAAAAGGTGAAACAAGAATGAACCCAAGACAAAAATCAACTGCTGATTTGAAGTTTTCATTTTCATTTTTCTGAAAAGCTACCAGAAAAAGACTAGTTTTCATTATTTTATTGCAGAAATTCTACTTGAGCTGGAGAATGTAAAATGTAAAACAAAATCATTCACGTAAAATGAAATAATTTTGACAAATTACTGTCTTTGAGTTTATCAATGCAAAATTATTCCAGGCAGCTACTTGAAATGGAAATTTCACAAACTCAGGAAAGCATTTAACCATATGTTTAAAATTAAAGCATGCAAATAGGACTAACACATTTATGTGCAGGCCAGTTAAAAAGCTTTCCAAAACTGAGAGGAGTATAAATTCAGGCCTTAAATAATAGGCTTTGTAAGGAAGAACTCACTGTTCTCTGTTGATTTTGTTTTTTATACTTATGTTACATTGCTAAGTGTTCCAGGGATGGAAGGTGTCTGAAATATTTTTAAATATTGCTTCTTTTAGACTAATCAATTCATGCAATGTTGCCGATCACCAAACATATAGAATGGAGACTTTGTCACTAAAGTAGAAGAAAGTTGCAAAGAGGCAAATAACATCTTTTCCAGGCTAAATGGTATTTATATATTGAAATATTTTTGGGGTTTAGACAGTTTAAAGTATAAAACTATGAGCAATAGTGTGTCGCAATCCCTCAGTTTGTATAGCACTTCATTAGCATAACTTTTAGATGAAATTAGATTATTTTACAAATCCCATTATTTCTAACTAACTTTCCTATTTATAGAACTGTGGGAATTATATTTGAAAAGCTGCCTGTAAACATCTGATCTCTTTAATAATTCTACTTGTAAATTATTCAGTGTCTGTATCCACCAATTATGTAAGGACCATGTATTTGTGGTGAGCTCATTAAAATTGCATTGCAACCAACCTCCAGAATTCACCAATGGGATTTCATTATAAACTCAATAAAATTTTGATTAGGGTTCAGAAACAAGAGCTTGTCAAAGCAAATACACTTTGTTTGGAGCCCATATTCTGATGTATTGTCAGACTACTGAAATTTCTGTAAGCTCTTTAAAGAGAATGCTAATTGCAGCCTATATTCACTGACACAATAAAAGTAAATTATATGAAAAACCCACACTGGAGTTCAGAGCAGCTTGTAAGTCCTTAAATAGTTTTAAATACAAAAAATGTACGCAAATCACAATGGAGCTTTTGTAGTCACGGAACCCCAGATGGGATAAATCGTTTTTCCCTTGACAGTGCAGTAGCATTTCCTAATACTGACTTGAGTGTAATGACAGTCACTTCAATCCATTTCTGAAACGTGTTGAAGAACAACAAGCTTTAAAACTTCTCCAGAGGTGTGAAAAAGCTCTCCTATACCAAGGGTTTGGCTATTCTTTAGGAAAGCAGCACGATATTTTATGCTGTATGAATTCATACTTGTGCTCTTCACACCTTTTTACGCAGCGGTATAATTTATCACCCTGTTTTGACCTGTGACATCTTGCAAGCATCGACTAAGGGCACTTGTACTGATACTCTGCAAGGATTTATGTTGAAGGAATACCTTGAACTGAAGGACGTATCCAGGCTTCAGAGTTAAATCTCGAGTCACTGCAAACCGGTCTCCATCTGATTTACCAAAGAGCATGGCAGAGGGTGTGGCAGAGCAGAAACTTTCATTTTTGGTCATCCCTTCATTGGCCAACATTAACCACACGCTCAGCTGGTTCATAGGGTAATCAAACGCTGGCTTTTCATAAAAATTCTGTTAGAAATGAAAAGAAAAGCAGCAACAAGTACTATTGCCTTGCAGTGTGACTTCAGAATAATTTCAACATTCTAATCAACTTTCTAACTTTGCAATTTGTATTTTCTGTCATTTTTTTTTTTTTTAAAAAGAACGAATTTCCAACATTTCTGTATTGACTTTTTGAGGAGATATGTAATTACACCCTCTGTCACAAAGATTAGCAGCCTGATAGTTTTGTGATAGGACTCAGGTTGTTCCCACACAGAGACACAGCTGCAAACATTGCAGCTGATTCTTTAAATCCACCCAATATTTTCAAAGAAAATTAAATTCAAAGAAAATTAAATTAAAAGAAAATTAAATTAAAAGGAAATCTACTAACAGAGAGGATGTTTCCTGTTTCGTGGGAATGCCCACAGCCTGCTCTTTCTTATTACCTGTGGTAAAGTGGGATTAACAACGGGAATGATGTGCTTCTGCTTCTCTGACAAAATGATGATGTCATCGATGGCCCACTGATCATACCCTTCCCCTGAGAACACGGGCTGCCACCAGCGAAACCTGGTGCAAGGCGTCTTGGCTGCAGCTGGCAGCTCCAGATAGACAAACCTGAAGAACAGAAATTCAGCAGAACTTTAGGAAACAGAGTTTGTAGAGAAATGGCAGACATACCACTGAACGGGGAAAGGAGGCAGGAAGGCCAGTTTCTATCTCACATGTAGAAGTCCTCAGAAATCTTCTACATATCTGGATACTTATTTATACATTGCATATCAGGAAGCCTTCTTTGTCCTCCTTGTCTGTGCAGAATCTAAACTTTTTAAGACAATGACTGTTTTTTATTCTCTATTAGTATATTGCCTAGCACAATAAGGAACTGATTTGAACTCTTCAGTTTTGAATTAAGCTGCTCAGCTGATCCATGTTCAGCAAGTCTTAACATTCTTCTGGTGCCAGCAAGTAATAGTGAAATATGCTGGCAAAATTAATTTCTCATTCTCTTCCGTTGGTTGGTCCTATTTGTAGACAAAAGCATTCTTTTACTACAGTGCAATAGATTATGCAGCAGAGTGTTCTGCTGTGGATAGAAATATTTCAGCCCTCCTATATGGATCTTCATAAAGGAACTTTAGGTCTTCTCAGATAGTGTGCTTTATATTCAACTTAGGAAACACCTTACAAAAATGATGTTAAATAAAAAGTTTCAAACCTAATCTTACTTAAGTTAAAAAGTACAATTAAGTTGCAGTCCTGAGTGACATGCTCTATCTTTAGGCAATCCTGCTTCAGCAGGGGAGGTGGACTAGATGATCTCTATGGTCCCTTCCAACTCTAAAAATTCAGTGAAATTCAGTAAAGTTACCTGTTCAATCCTATTTCAGACATATGTATTTATACATATATTCCTTTCAGTACTCTTTATATCACGTTATTTTGTACCACGGACCCTGCTTCACTTGCTGGTTAGGCAGAGAGAGGTGGAGGAATTGTTCAGGGCTACAGGGAACCTTCTTTTCCAGTGGATTCCTAGATTTACATATTGGAAAATAAGATCTGGACCTCATTTGAAGCAGCAGAAAAATACACATGCAAAGCCATATTCAGTAAGGACCATCACTCTTGGTTACTCAAGGGGGCAAAAGTTTTGTCTAAAAATAATGTATTGGATAGTTCAGTGGTGAAGGTTTCAGGATATAGCTGTCCAACTGTGGGTGGAGCATGTACACAGTGTACTGGGTGAAGAACTGGCTGAAGGGCTGAGCTCCAATGGTTGTAGTGAATGGAGCTACATCTGGCTGGTGACCAGTCACCAGTGGTGTTCCTCAGGGCTCAATTCCAGGGACAGTTCTGTTCAACATATTTATCAACATTCAGGGTGCAAGGTTTGAATGCACCATTAGCAAATTTGCTGATACCAAAACTGGAGG
Organism: Scolopax mira; assembly: GCA_004320125.1. Taxonomy (NCBI): domain Eukaryota; kingdom Metazoa; phylum Chordata; class Aves; order Charadriiformes; family Scolopacidae; genus Scolopax; species Scolopax mira. The sequence goes on from BJBW01003805.1 coordinate 77,813, forward strand.
TACTGCTGACTCTCTTGAGGGACAAAAGGCCATGCAAAGGAATCTAGAAAGAATGGAGCATTATGCTATGATTAATGGGATGAAATTTAACAACTCCAAATGCCAGGTTATATACCTAGGATGGAATAACACCAGGCTGGAGAGCAGCTTTGCAGAAAGGGATCTGGAGGTGCTGGTCAACAGCAGGGTCAACAGGAGTTGTTGTGTACCCTGGTAGACAGGAGGACAAACTGCATCCTGGAGTACATCAAATCCAGCATAAAGAGGGAGTTATTCTCCTGTAATTCAGCATTGGTGCAACCTCACCTCAAGTACTGTGTGCAATTGTGGGCCCCACAAGGATGTGAAGGTCCCTGAATGTGTCCAGAGGAGGGCAACAAAGCTGGTGAAAGGATTGGAAGGATGAGCGGCTAAAGGACTTTGGGCTTGTCTAGTTTGGAGAAAGGAGGCTGAGGGGGGACATCATTGCTCTCTACAACTTGAAGAGGGGAAGTGCAGAGGGAGGTGTTGAGCTCTTCTCTCTGGTGTACAGTGACAGGACATGTGAGAATGGTTCAAAGCTGCGCCAGGGGAGGTTTAGATGGGACATTAGGAAGCATTTCTTTACCAAGAGGGTGTTCAAACACTGGAATGGGCTTCCTAGAGAGGCGGCTGATGCTCCAAGCCTGTCAGTGTTCTAAGAGGCATTTGGACAATGCCGTTAACAACATGCCTTAACTTTCAGTCAGCCTTGAATTGGCTGGACAGTTGGACTAGATTGTTGTAGGTCCCTTCAAACTGAAATAATTCAGTCCAGTCCAGTCCAGTCCAGTCCTGTTCTGTTCTATTCTATTCTATTCTATTCTATTCTATTCACTTATACTTCCAAGTGCCTAGATCACCTTTAGAAAATTACAGTTTTTGGAGTTACAGAAGTCCTTCTGAAAAGATCATCCATGTCCAGTCCAAATGACAAGATAGGAAGATAAAATTGTTTACATATTGAAAGACATGAACTACAGGCAATAGAAATCACCTGAATACCTATGCAGACAAGTGCAACTTAGATTTTCACAGACAAGCTATCTTATAGTAAATTTGAAGTTCTGAACATGATTTCTTCTTAAATATTTCTTAAGTTTTGTTGTATGTGACATTAATACATATTCATTAGATCTGAAACCAGAGTCAGAGGAAATGGCAGATTTCTACACCTCTTTTGGGCAATTTCTGTATTTGCTTGCTAATGTTTTGCAGACATTAGCATTTTAGTCATGTTTCACATAGAAGGAGAGTGATTGGAAACTTTACATTTTACTTCAGTTCTTTTTAAGGATCACTTTCATTAGATTCTTCCTCCCTAGTGACGGGAGTTAACCATGTCAGCCTGGAAAATTTTCCATATAATGATGGCTTGTAATCATTATAACTGGAAATTATCATTCATGTTTTCATTTCATGAGAAATATTTTTTTAAAAGAGCTGATGCGGTATGGATTTAATTTAGATGAAAATTATACCTGGGTTTGCTGAAGTCAGAGAAATACATTTCTGCTAGTAGCTGCCAGTTGATCCCACCATTATTGCTGTACTGCAGCAGCACACCTTCTTCTCTGCTGTCTGGTTTATTGCATGAAGAAGTGTCTCCTCCTATCTGGATGTAAAACTGGACAAAATCCACCCAGGTTGTGTCTAAATCCCAGCTTACCAACTGTCTTTTTCCAGCCTACAATACAAAGAACAGAGGGGCAATAATAATATTAAATATGACACCTTCACTATGAATAGACATATTTGAAGTTGAACACAGGTTAATATTGCACAGAAAATTGCACAACATGAAGGATGTTGAATTTTGTGTTAATATGACACTACCTCCTACCCAAGAACAAGGGAGGGGCATTTTCTCTTCATGCCTCACCTGAGCAGGATACACAAAACTATGCTCTTTTCCTATTAAGGGCTGTAAATCAGATGAGTCTCTCAACTAAAACCTGTGGATTTGGTTTCAGGTTTACCTAAGCATAAGTGAGAGACAAAACAGCCTCATAAAATTTAGTGAATAGCTTTTCCAAGGATGTTTTTGAGTTCTAGCAGGAAACAGCTCTCAGACATCGACATGTGGTCAACATGGTCATTATGTGCATGTTGTCAAAGGAAGACAGAGCACATTCAGATAAAAAAAAAAAGAGATTTAAGGTTTAAAACCCTTTTATTATAACTGGAATTATCTCATTCCCCTCTTCCCCTTGTGCCCTGCTGCTTGAGGCTGAGCTTGTGGGATTGCCCAGCAACAAGCCTACAAGATGCTGATATGGGATACGAAGCTGCCTGTGGTGAGGCAGGACACGGGGCGAGATCAGTGTCCCTGTAGAAGTGACCCGTGTGCCCCCCGCCTGGCACAGCCCTGCCCTGGCACAGCATCGTGCTGCCACAAGCTGTTATAGGTAGGAAAAAACCAAATGGGTGCAGCTGGAGAGGGGACGCAGGATCAGATTTCTGCATTCATTAAAAGTAGCTGCAACCTGGCACCGCCACCCAAAATGGAGCAGAATTGGCAACACGCCTACTGTTTCTAATTCCCTAAAAAATCATGGGTTTCCTGTCCATCTCCAAGCACAGAAAGGTATCAAAAAGGAAAACCTGGGGTAAGTTACAAAACGCTGCCTATGTTTTAAGTAAAATTTATGGTTTTCCATAGTTTTTCTCACGTGTTTATCACCTTCATGACAAATTTCCAGACAAATTTGAGATAAGCAAGTGGCAATAGCTAGCTGGACATAAGATTTATGAGATGAGATTTAAAATATCATCTATGTTTTTTAATAAAATGATAGATAATTTAAATCCTGTTCCACTCATCACCTCTTTCCTCTTTCTACCCAAGTCAGGGTAAACAGTTAAATGTCTATTGCTTTTTTTCTCAGACCATTTTGTTTCACTGTTTTTACAGCCTGGGTCCATAGCTCATTTGCACACTCTACCAAATAGGCCACATCACACTGTAAGACTAATTTCTGGAAGGTGGATGCTTATATTTATATTTTTGAAATTTGTTTGGCTTGCACCACTGATGACAACTAAAACCTGTGAAGAGTCCTTTGATCCTCAAAAAGCTCAGTGTTGTATCAATGTGGTCTTGAATTATGCCTGCTGTTGTGGTTTATTTGTTGGTTTATCTCCAGCTGTGAGAGTGAGATGAGCTCAGTCTTGGGTGCAGCCCCACGTTGCTAATACTGGCCAAGGTGACGCTGTTAATCCCTTGGTAGTTTCCTTTCACAGCTTCATTTGGAGACCCATGGGAATTTGAAATTACCATAATCAGATCAAACTAGTAACGGATAATGAAGATGCAATCACCCTTGCTGCCTCACGGGCAGGTGTGTCCTGGTTGGGTACCCAACGTACTGACCCAGAGTGGATCAAGCTCTGGCTGTAAAACTATTCCAGGTGGGTTTTCCATACCTACACCCCATGGGAGCTCTGCCTGCCAACGGGCTAATCACAGAACCAGGTTAATTAAGAAAGGGCACAAGGGACCTGAAACCTCAGAGGAATTGCAGGGCTAATTGAAAGAGCCCTGTATTGCGAGCACACCTACAACTGATTAAAATGAGTTGTAAAACAAAAGATAGAGAGTCAGCAGAACAAAGCTAACATTAATTTTGGTAACAGTAATTGATTATGGCAGTAAACATTAGACATTCAAATAAAAATTGGCTATTTGAGCAAATGAAAAGAAATGGTGCCTGTGAACATGAGCTCCCAAAACAATACAGAACTGTTGGGCAGCTATAAAAATAATTTTTTATTATCTACCAGTATGGCCATTAGATGCCTTGAAATAGATCTAAACAGAAATTAAATAAACCACCTTCTGTTGGTGGCACGCAGGCTGCTACTACTCAAGAAATGAATGATAACCTAACCCTTAGAGATCAATAGAAAGAAGCCAAGAATTTCTAAATGAGTTTTTCACTCCTCCTTAGCAGAAATCAGAAGAAAGATCATAGCAGGTTAATTCTAATTTAGCAAACTACTTTTGAGAAACTTGGCATAAGGAACTGTGCCAAAGGAAAAACATCTAACAGAGAAGACAATTATATAAAAAATCCAATTATCACAATTAGCTAGTTATACTGATTGGTCTATTATGAAATTTTCAGCACAGAGCTGCATTTCCAGGGGAGCTGCATGTGAGACTATGTAGGAGTGCCGAAAATTATTCGATGGGTTAGATTTTTGTAATGAGGTAAACAACACACAATTACACAGCCTTGCATATTGCCTTATTCTTCTGGGACTAATCTGGCTCTCCTGACAGCAGTGGCAGTTTGATCAAACCTTTAAAAGAGAAGCGCATAGCTGCATTTATAGTCAGTCTTCCTTTCAATTAAGAACAAAACCAAACCCAATACTAGACCTGAGGAGCAACAATAAAAAAAAAAATCTGTGATTACAGCCCATAATCTTACATCTGGTTATAAAGATCTCTTTTAATTTTAGTTATAATTGGTATTAATTAGCAGAATTCCCTATATCTCTTTCCTGATCTGTTTGTCTGCAAAGCATCCAAGTTATACAACAGAGTATCTTCCTACAGACTAACCACTTCCTAAGAGCCTGGAGGGGTTGGTTTTTTGCTAGTTTTGGGCCCGTGACCTCAATTTAAGCCGCATGTCCCCTGGAAAGCCAAGCTTTTTCTGTCCCTCACCCAGAACAGTACAGAACAAACGGGAGCTGCTGGGTGCTGAGAGGGAACTGAGTCTTAGAACACAAAGCACACAGTTAATACAGTCTATAGAGTTAATAATGCCTCCCAGCACATCGGCGATTTACTTCCTTCATTTACAGCTGGAATTTTGAATACATAATGCACGTGTCAGTTCTCATCTCTCTTGGTTGCTTTGTTGTTTACCTGCAGAGCACAGCTGCGCTGCTTAATGCACTTCTCCTGCTTTGTGCAGTTTTCTGCCACCTTCCTTTTCTTTGCCATGTAACCACATCATGCTCCATTCAAACACACATTACCCACCCCTCCTTAGTACCTTGTTGAAATAGAGGGAGGAGCCAGAGGAGATAACTCCACAGCCTTCTTCAGGCTTGACGATCTCTCCCCCAATAATTTCTTGCCATTCTGTCTTCAAGCTGTCTGGGTTCTCAAAATCAGACATGACAGTCGAAGGAAGAGTATTTTCAGGTTGACACTCGGTACCCTGAAACCCAGAGTCACACCTGGAAGGAAGAATAAACTTAACAAGCTTTTAAAAACTTTATTTGATGCTGACAATTACTTAAGGCGTACACTGACCTTTTAAAAATACATGTGAAATAAGAAATTATTCTGGGACTGGAATTTTGGAAACTGGAAACAAACTGGAATAAATGGATAATGGATAAAAGCTGTATCTTATTTCTAAAAGAAAACCCCTGTGGTGTCCAGAAAGGCTGAAGCTAGCAAGCAGTAGTCTGTGCCCTTGGTATTGCACCAGGTTTGACAGCAGCTGCCAAGCAGTTCTGAGCTGGTCCCTGGCATCCTTGTGACCCATTGAAGCAGCTCCTGCATTTAGCTGGTCCCTGGGGTCCTTGTGCAAAGGGATAGAGGGACCACCAGGACACCTGCATCAGAGCAGCCCTGTGCTGCTGAAAGGTCTTCCAGTGCCTGGATCTGGCAAGGTCTTACTCTCCTCCCTATTGCTTTTATTCTTTAACTTTTAGTCTAAAATTAAAAAGAACACCCAAAAAATCCCACATACAAAATAACAGGATATCTGAAGTGTCAGGAGACCACTGTTAAGAGGAACTGGCAAAGGCTTTATACCTGCAAACGCCGTGGTCACACCAGCCGTGTCCGCTGCACATGTTGGGACACTGCTGTCCGATGTAGATGTTGTCTAAGGCCCATTCGTCTTGGGCTGTGTAGTAGCACTGACTCCAACGGAAACGTGTGGCACTGGACCTTAAAACCAAAAACAATGTTTTAATTTGAGATTGAGTACAGAACTGTAGGAAAAAATGGTAAAATACAACTATAAAAAATATCACAATCACAGCCCAGCCTACAAAGACTGGCGCAATCAAAGACAGATTATTTTAAATGGACTTTCTAGATGATGCCACTTGCTGCACGGACTGTCCCATCATTCATGACGTTTCTGAGGAAGGCTGTAAAGGTGTTACAGGGACTTTGTGCTTTATTTTGAGATAAACCTATCAATGAATCTTACTGGATTTATTGGAGTGCCATTCTGTGAGGGTCACAGGTTGCAAAACTACAAAGATGGATGTAGGGTGTGACTTTGATTTCTATAGTTTTGGTCACAGTTACCAACCTATAAGTTGTGTAAAAAGATTTCTTCTGATATTTATTATATAAAAAAATCTATTAAAGTTATTGAGTGTGTTTCTCACCTTTGAGTACCAGTTATTTTCATTCCACAATAGTTGACTGGTTATTACTAGGATTTTTTTTTGTCAGGATGATTCTAAACCAGAATTTGTTCCCATACCATTGGTAACATTGCCATTCCAAGTTTTGACAAAGATCCTGTTTCACAGCACCTATTTTTTTTTCACAGTGCAAATAGCTTGCTCTTGGCCAACTACTCAAACAAAATCTGTAACACCCAAGGTTTGTGGTGGATAATCATTGGATTAGATCACTTGCACATACGTAACAAAGCTCTGGATATTTGTAATATTCTTCAAGCAAAAAAACTTGCTGTAGTTTCTCCTTTCTAGTTAAGTAGTTTCTATTCAATTATTTTTCTTTATTATAGTGGAGTCAGTTAACACTCGATGTTGGCCTTCTAGGATGTAGTCCAAGGCGACATTAATATTTTCAATGTTGAGTGACTCCTGCTAGCCAAACCCAGCCTGACACCCAGTGCCCTCAAAAACTAAGGCTGGAGAAGAAACTGAATGACTAGAAGTGTCATTTTTGTCACCACTGAGCCTTCCGAAGTTGCCCTGCCAACCTGTGCACATCCATCAGGTTACAGGTACTGGCTAGTGACAGCTCCCAGCGGGTGGGTGCAGGGACCCTCCACACCATGCTTGTGCCAGAATGAGATTAAGTAAAATAATATAGCATGTGAAATGAAACAAATATGGGAAATATGTTCATTGTCGTGGAGCAAAAGGGGCTATGCTGACTGAGTGATGGATCTGGGGAAAAAAAGGTGGTAGGGGCAACGTGGGTGCTGGGGCTGAGCTGCAGAACTGTGGCGGTGATGGACAGGGGCTGACAAAGGCTGACTGTGGAGAATTGAAAATCAGACTTTAAATTGGGACAGGTCAAGGGCTGACTGGCTGGGCTGAGAATGAGAAGCAGGAAGTTCCTATAAGTAGTAGTTTCTTTCCTAACTTGTTTTCTGAGCCATATATCTACATTATGATAGCATGGGATATAATGCTGTTACTCTAAGATAAAAAGCCTTTCTCTCTGCCCTCTAAAATTTATGTAAATTAAGAGTTACTAAAATGAATATTGTAAAGGTGTCTGAGCAATCTGTTTGCATGTATGGAAGTGAAAAAACAGATAAAGGAGGTCTGTGCAGCTAAAATGGACAGTACTGCAGAGCAGTTAGCCATCCAGTCACATACCAGAAGCAATACAAAGATTAGTTTAGCGTGAGCTTGGAGAAATTTTTAAAATACCAAATTTGAATTTCTTTAAAAGACAAGTGATGCTGCGCAGGGGTTTGATTTTTAATTGAAATGACCCTTGATGTCTGTTTTAAGTATCTGCTTGATATTGCAAATACTGTAAGCATTTTTACAGCATGCAGAGCTAATCTGCAGGGGCAGATCTGCCGATTAAATACTCCCTCAGGATATAATGTATTGATGGGTTATATTACAAGAGCTATGAATTATCCATTGAAAGTATCCACAATACCAGTAATCTGCACATGAAGGACTTCCTAAGCTTGCATAAGCTTGCAATGGGCAGTCAATGTTCAGCACAATTATTTACTGTTTATTTTTGGAGTGCTCTTAAGCCAGCACATCACCTTGGAGGTGTTGCTCATGTTCACTACAGGGCATGAACGGCACCACAGAGAGCCCTGAAAGACCACATGCTTCAGAAAGAGCAGTAATGACTGGTGTTAAGTCTCACATGCACTGAGAAAAATAACAATACTGAAAGCAAAAAAGGCTCTTGGAGTAGGCAAAAAACCCTCCATTGGCCTCTCAGCACAATAAAATTATGTCATGTTGTTTGTCCAGGTGACAGGAGGGAGAGAATTGTAGCTGGGTTCCTCTGGTGTTCGTTAGTGAAGGTGTATGGGTAGAGGTGGGGTGTGCGACTCTGCACACCTGAACAGAACATTTCCCTGGACAAGCTCATTATCTACCTCCTGCTGCAGGGGACTGCCCAGCCATGTGGGACTGCCACTCTGTCACGGACAGGACCGTCTTCCTCCTTGAGTCTCTGATGTTGGCTGAACATCAAGTTAAGGATGAGCTCGGCACCACTTATTACTTAGAAGCCTCCCATCATGGGTGCAGCGATGGCAGGAGATTTGTTTCCCTCATTTAAAGGAAGGGAAGGAAGGGAGTCACGTGGTTGCCTGGAGATGACCAGTGGATGAAACAGAGGTTTGTGCATCAGCGGGACGGCTGGGGACCGTCCCCAGGGAGCCACATCTTAGCGGGCAGGGGCTCTTCTGAGCTGCAGACAAAGAGCACTCTCCCCCAGGAACAGTTTCCTGGCTGTGGGAATCCTCTGGCCCCCAAGGTCTGCCCTTGCCTTCCCACCCGGCGAGGAGGCTATGGAGGGATGGGGCAAAGCAAGGCCACCACCACCACGTGGCTGTGGGCAGCAAAAGCCCACAGGGATTCCGGCCCCTCTCCCGGTGAGGTGCAACGCGCGTCAGGCTGAACTCACAATTGCAAAAGCAAAGCCTGTGGAAAGCCAACTCCACTCCCTGGGTCTGAAAGCTGTCCAAGGCAGCTCTGCGCCTCAAGGTAACAACGGCTTAAGAGGATTATGCTGTTAAAAATGGTAATCAACAATTTTAAAAAGCCATGTTACTTAAGAAAAGAGAATAAGAAGCTGAGTGTCAGCTGCACTCTCAGTGATAAAACACTGGCTTTCTGGACAGGCATCATTTGGACACCTATTCAAACAGGAACTGCCGTATCAAGGAGTTATAAAAGGGCTTTTATTATAAGCAAAATAAACCTCCACAGTATCTCATATTTCTTCCAATGTTGTTTTTAATTTTTTTGATGCCACTGGAAGACGATCTGGCTTTCTGATGACATTATATCTGAGTCAGGTCGACGTCAAATAAAAGTCACTGTTGTTGCGTGACATTTTACATAAGCACAAAGAAATCATGGTGATTCCCAGATGTATTGAAAGGGAAATGATGTTCTTTCTGTTATAAAATTTTTCAGATATATGATTTAAAATAAAATGTCTTTTCTCCTGATATTAAAAAACCGTAGCTATCTAATGCAAATTTTTAGCTGATAAAATTATATTTGCTACCTTCTGAGTTACCATAATTACATTTACCCAATTATGCTGAAACTCTCATTCAGTCATTAGGTGTTGATTTGTTTATGAAGTCAGCAACTGACAGCTGCTTGTATCTCATTAAGGCCTGTTCATATGTAAATGCCTCCCATAAAACTGAAATTAATTTTCATCAGTGTTAGAAATGTTCAGCACAAGTACAATACAATTCCAGCAAGCAGGTGCCTACATTTCATTTCTCCAGTACAAGTCTCACGGTTGCAGCAGATTTCCTTACACCCCAAATCTCAGACAAAACACAAGAACCTTGTATACTCATGCTTTCCAAATGCAGAACATCTACAGATGTGCAGAAGCACCAGCACACCCAGAAAGTTTTACAAGAGAAATAGGTAGTCTTATGAGCAATTTTCCTGCCACGTGAGCACAACACAGCCTGACGTTACCCAAGGTGCAAACCCTCAGCAAGAGCTTTGCCTGCAGGGCTGGAAGCTCCAGCCACCTTAGGGGGGCTGCACAGGGGTGTGAGGGCACGATAAGGCTACCGAGGGCCAGAGCAAGGCTAATGAGACCTTGAATCCAAGTCCTGAGCCCTCATTTAGGTGGTTTGTTTCCTAGAGAAGTAAGCACAGGGCACGATGTGTATTTGGCAGCTCTTGTCTCATGGGGCTCGGCTAGAAGGAAGGTCCTCAGAGCCCCCTTGACCTTGCCCTGGGCTCAGGAAGGCAGAAGACCTGCTTCTTGCCCTTGCCACTGCAAGGGGACATTTAGATTAGATTCCAGGAAGAAATTCTTTACTGTGAGGGTGGTGAGACACTGGAACAGGTTGCCCAGGAAAGTCATGGATGCCCCATCCCTGGAAGTGTTCAAGGCCAGGCTGGATGGGGCTTTGAGCAACTTCCTCTAGTGGGAGGTCCTATGGCAGGGGAGATGGAACTAGATGATCTTTAAGCTCCCTTCCAACTCTAACCATTCTATGATTCTATGATTACTAACTTTTCACCCATGGGTGCTTTTTGCAGTGGAGAGTGGGTGGGGAAGGAGAGGAGAGGGAGGGATAGCATCCCAAGGAAGAGCTCTACAGAGCGTATTCACTACCAGAGCCCCAGGGTGAAGCCCTCTGCATGGCTGGGGTGGTGGAGGAGCTCTGTACCTCAAACGTTCACCAGAAACCCGCAGGTTTGTAAAGGCAGAAATTCACCCTTTGTTAATAAGTGTGCTTTAAAAGCACAAGAAAAATCTCCTCCCAACCACAACCCAAAGGAGCAACTAAGTCCTGGGTCTGCTTCTTGGCAGTGGAAAGGAGGGGAAAAAAGAGGGAAAGCGGCTGAGATGCGTCTGGTGTGTTGGATTGCTTTTGGTGGGGAATATGCAGCCATACTTCCTCTTCACTCCAATTACTCTGGAGCAGAACACAGTCGTACTGAAAAAGTGTTTTATGAAGAGCAAAGTAATATTCAGTGGTAATTTGTTCCTTAATTACAAACAAAACTCTGCTAACAGACGGGAATCCCTTCAGATACAAGATAGAGTGTGAAATATTTATGATTTGTGCACAGCGTAAAACAGGAACCCGGCTATTATTTCATCATAATTTCTCCCCACAGTCTCCTAAATTAAAATGGAATTATTTGCTTCTGTCACCTCATATGCTGAGGAAAATTATTAGATCCTAAAGAAAAAAAGGCCCACAACATTGGTATTAACATCAACTATACAGTGTATAATAATAACCTTCAGTATGGTATATATCTTACAAATAAATATAAAAATAACAGTCTACTTAGGACTATATCCTGCAAAACTGCAGACAGCTTTTTAACCTCCTAAGTGCCTACATGAACCACAGATTTTACAGATGGTGGCACACAATGGCATGTAAGTACACTAATAATCTAACTACAAAGCAATTATTCATAGATTTATTTGTGCCATTTGGTAATATCTGATTTGATACACTGCAAAGATTCAATATCTGTCCCTGATGTTTTGCCTGGAAACAGGAAACTCTGAGTATTGGCTGTATAGCAAAAATGTCAAGTGTTTTGGAAAAACGTATCATCGCTGGGGGGATTGATAGAAATGGATTGTCTTGAGGCCATAGAGAGTGCAGAAAAATGATGAAGGACAGGGAAATAAAATGATAACTTAATTTGAGCAATGTCTCATTGCAATCTCTGTGATGCAATGAGGTAAAACATAAGCAAGGTGTAACTCTAATTGGAATAATTTAATTCTCAAATGAAGGAAGCCCTGAAGATTATTGAGATTTATGTCAACTTTTTATTTGTATATTATAATAAAGTTTTTAAAATAAATAAAGGAAGAAATCATCCAGTTAAACAAGTAACAATGTTAGGGCAGGCAAAACAAGTTTGATTACAATAAGATGAATAGGGTATGGCTTTTGAGATTTTTTGTTGCTGTTTTTTTGTAGAAGAGAATGTTATTTTTGAAAGACACGCTATAAAAAGAAACAAGAAGTAAAAAATTCCCAGAAATGAATCATTAGTTATTGTTTATACAAAGCTTTGGTCTGAAGATATAAACAATAAGGAATGTGCAAAATAAAAATTAACAATCCAAATAAAGTCTTCCTCCAGTGGGCCATTTACAGACAAGCACCACTATTTTTGAAAAGCTCTGAACTTTATTAGAAGAGTCACAGTATGTATTAAAAACAATCCTAAACAATAGTTTCTGGTGACTTCACCAACATTTCACTCTCTTATTATGTAAGGAAGGCATTTTATGTTAAATACCCGCAACTAGGTCAGGTTAAATACCAGGTCAGACCTGGTACCCCACCCACCAGCTTGAGTATGATCTGCAGAGGACTTGATCTTTGTCATAGCAATATAAAAGCAAATGAACTATCTGCACTAAAAAAAAAAAAAAAAAAAAAAAAAAAACAAGAAAGAAATGCTCACCAAGTCTTCTGTGGTAACAGGACAGTGATTCGCCTCCACTGAGTAAATTCACTGGAGTGGTAAATACTTGCTGATGTAAACTCCTGACAGCTCGGCATACTTGGAAGACATTCCTTGAAATAAAATATTTGAAAACCAGATTTAATGTTGAGGCAGAATTGGAAACAGAAGTGAGGGTTAAACAGACACAGAGCCAGAACCTTGCCTGGGTCCAGGTATTGCAGCAAAAGACTCAGAAGAAGAAAAATCTTAGCATAGTCTAAAAAATCTTTCAGAAAACTAACAATAGTGCCATTTAGGACAGGAGAAAGCCATATCACTCATTTAAAGAGGTATGTTTAGCATCAGTGACCAGTGATTTTTTATTTTCATTCATGAGAATGTCTAGCTGATTGTTTTTACTACTCTCACCCCAGCATCTAGTGCTGACTGTGGAGTAAATCTACAAATCTTATGGAATAGATTTATGAAAGTGACCTCCAGACCATTATACCCGTCATTTCAGAGACCTGCTTGTGAGCCCTTGCCTGGGGATGCTGAGTCCCTCCACTCCCACTCTCTGTTATGGGGAGCAGCAGAAGGAATTGGCAGAACCATGCAAGAGCAGCCAACCACGGTCGACTGAAGTTGCCTCTAGTGGCCCTTACCATACTCTCTGCAGCTGTGTTACCTTTGAAACCTGCAGCAAGTAGTGTAAATTTACAGATTTCTAGACCTGCCCTTTCCATGTTACTCCATTTTTTTCTGCAATATTCCATTTATTTATTTATAGATTGCCATAACAGCACCCAAAACTTTGGTGCTATGGTTTTGATGAAGTACTAATAAAGCCCTTGAATGTTATTACTATCCTGTGTGTTCCTTTTCTAGCCACCCATTCAAAGAGTCCATTCTGCCATTACTCGCACAGCACAGCTCCTCCTGACTGTCCCCATGTCTCCTAGAGCCTTTTGCTGGTCACTACTGTGCTCATCCCCATCTGGGGTGTCAAGCACAAGGGGGACCTTTGGGACAGACTCTTACCTATGCAAGTAGCCTGCTTTGACTACTATGAAGCTAATAATAGCAGCGATTCTCTACAGTAGTTAAAGTAATTTAGATTATATATATTGAATATGGAAAAGGGCAGAATGTATTATTTTGCAGAGAAATTTACTGCTAAAATATCTTAGAGCATTAAATGAAGATCTGATAGCTTATTCTGGATAGCTTATTCCTTTTTTTCAGTAGGTTTTCTAAAGGCTGGGTTTCCTTTCCAGCAATTTTCAAACATTTTTCATTGATTCATCTCCCTTAAAAGAGCTTACAAAACAGGATCTGATCAATATGTGAGAAGCAAACAAAACTTTAAAACATTTTAATTAATTAGCGTTTTGTGTATTTGCCAGATTATGTCCTTGAAACATACTACAAATAGACTACAAATAGCCTCCTCTATTACTCTTTTATCAAAGCAACTTGGGTAGTGTGAGAAAAATGATTTGGCTGCAAGTTCTTCTCTCTGAACTCAGCTCCATTGAGAGAGGAAAGGAGCATTAAATCTGAAGGCAACTCATCTTCCATTGATGGCAAGGACAAACCCCAAATACCCACTACTAGGAACTATTCTTGGGCACCATGATGATGTCTGCTAGGTATTAAAGACAAAAACATTGTTTGAAATACAATGTTTACAGCTTTCCTCTGAATTCAGTTTAAGGTAAGAAACCATTACTTGGATTTGCAAAGTTTAAAAGTTTGATTATTGATTATTTCTTTACTCTGTCCACCAGAGTAAACATGGTGAAGCACAGCACAGCAAAAGGTAACAGGATGATATTTTCATTGCTCATAGAAGATGTGGGACTGGGTCTTAAAATCCCTCTGTGAACCTACAGAGCAGAGAGTGAAAAGGCACCAGCACCAGCTCCCTGACACCCTTTGAACCTCCTCAGAGGGGACCCTGGTTAGTTCACCCTGAGGTCAGGGAAAGTCCAGCTTGCCATCTAAGAGGGAAAACAAAAGCACAAATTACAGCCAAATGCACTATTGCGTCTGTGCTGAGGTAGGGCTGAGCCACACGGGGAAATGGCAGCCAACACTGCTATTTGCACTTCTAGCAGAGACTGGGAAACAGCCGGTCATTACGGCCCTGGACTGTGTTTGAACCAGGGATGAGAGATGAAAGGCTCTACATTACAATCCCCTGAAGGAATTTGCTTTCCATTTACGAAATGGCTGCGCACGAGGGCAGAAAGAACTTCTATCCATTTAAATTCCAGGAAACAGTAGATGCATTTTGACTTGAAAAACAAAGCAATAGCACAGGAAAGATCTCAGCCATTACTCTGTAACTCTAAGTGTGCCCCAGTTCTTTTCGCAGCCTTGGTCTATTCTGTCAAAATTTTGTGTTTTAGGCTTTTAGATACCTTTCTTCCAAATATCATAAAGAACAGTTTAATACTTCTATTAGTTATTTTGACTGACTGATTCCAACTGAGAATTTCTTTATAGAAAGGGAAATGAGAAAACCATCCTCCTTCGCTCAGTGCCACCAGTATATTTCAGCTGATCTTTGCATAAACAGAGTTTATAGAAGACAGAGGTTCTCACTGCCAGCCTCACCTCCTGAACAAGATGCCACGTGAGGCCATGGTTGGTGGAGTAGTCCAGTTTCACTTGGTTGTCCATATGAGGAGTAAACGCCTGTCCACAGCCCATCACCAAGTTGAACTGTATCATATACGAAGCTCCAATCTGCATAGACTGGGTCTCCACGTAGCGCATGCTAGAAGCTAACTTAGAATCTCCTGTAAAACTGAGAGATGTAAGGAAAGAATCAAGATTCATCTCCAAAATAACTCAGAAGGGAACATTACAAATGGTTCTGTGTTAAATACAACAAAACTGTGAATTGGCACATGG
This sequence comes from Scolopax mira, assembly GCA_004320125.1. Lineage (NCBI taxonomy): Eukaryota > Metazoa > Chordata > Aves > Charadriiformes > Scolopacidae > Scolopax > Scolopax mira. The sequence continues at coordinate 93,116 of BJBW01003805.1, forward strand.
GATGAGACCACGCAGGGAAGCATCTTTCTGTTGGTACTTCTGCAAATTACCAGGAAGGGCTTAACGTGTCCCAGAGTGTGAAACACTGAATTATTCTGCTAGTTCATACTATATGCTGTTTGTATTAAGGATCATTAGGATCAAGCACAGGATAACGTACAGAAAAATACAACAAAAAGAAAGTTCATTCCCTAGGAGTGTCAATTGCCTAAGGTCATGTCACAGTATCAACTGTAATTTCATTCAAGCACTGAACAGTAAAGATACACAGCATTTAGTTTAAAATATTCTTACAGATTTTTCATGTTGTTGATTTCCAAGTGATTCTATATCCAATGCATTCACTGACTTTTAACCATGTTTCAGAATTAATGTCACTTATCCACAGCTTGTTTCCTGCAGGATGTACTGATACACAGTTATAACACATTATCCAGTGGATTAGGGAAAATAATTTTGTTAGTAGTAACTGACAATTTGGAACACACCAAGTCTCATATATGATACAAAGTTCCCTCCTTGTATCAAATACATGGTAACACAATATATAGTTTGAAATTTCAAGGTTAGTCAATCTAAAAGCGGGGTAAGCAGGGTGGTTTGTTTGTTTGGTTGGTTGGTTTTTTATGCACTATTCAAAAGAGAAAAGAAAAGCAAATGCAAGAGAGATATGAGGAGGACCTAATAACAACTTAAACTTTGAATCCTGCACACTAGCTTCCAAAACAGATTGTTTTTAATAAAGTTCACATATAGTGAAAATCACCTCCCTCTCTGTAGTTTGAGAGTTTTAATTAGTGTCTTCAGAAGTACTGTAGTCCTTTTAGCTCCAATATTTTCCAAGATTATTCTTAAATGTGAATGATTTAGGATAGGGATTGCAACTTTTAAAGAAAATCCCTGCAAATCGTCATGCATATAAGGAACTACATTCAGGACACTGGTGCTGAAGAGAATAACCTAGTTCAGCATTGTCCTTATGGTTGAGTAAATTACAGTTTATCATCTTAAATGAGGAATCCCAATTTTTGTACAATAAACCAAATTATCTTCTATCCCTGTAAAATCCAAGCTCACAACAAAGTGAGTGTAAGGACCATGGATACAAGTCAGCATGACTTAGCAATCTTTTAAATTAATTCACTGACCCACATCAATGAGCACTATGAACGGACTATGGATGGACATTTCTGGCAGGAAAGTTGCCTTTGAAAACTGTATCTCAGCTGTTTGCTCTTTCAGTTCAGCGTTGTCAGTGTTTTTCTTCTCAATGAGAAAGATAATTTTAAGTTGAGCAGAGGATATAATGTACACTCATCAGCAGTCCAGCTGGCAACCAATGCATGGCTTATGGCTTCATTGTTAGGACTGAATGAAGCTCAGAAGAACTTGTTTGGCTAATGCCTGAATTTATCTTTTTCCCAAACTTTATCATGTACTTTTCAAAATAACAAGTACTGCAGATTTAAAAGCTACAGCTGACTTGCTCTGACATAGTTATAATTTCTACAATAGAGCTTGAAATTTCATGGCTGATGTAGGAAATCAAAGTTTTACTGAAGCCCTCTTGGGAAATCTGTGCCAGTACAACCAGGCTCTTCAGGTATCAGTCAGCCATGTGCAGTGTAACCAGCTGAAAGTTATATGTAGGAAATATTTGGAAAATGATTTGGCATTGCACACATAAACCTGGGCACAACACATCACAGTTACCTAAAGCTCATCTAAACAGAATAAAGGAGTTGTAACTAAACAGTTCAATGAAGCATCTGCCCAGAAGCTGTCTTCCCTAAAGTGATGGAAGACAAGTGAAGGACTAGTGCTCAGCACAGGTACAAAGAATTAATTGTTTCATTTTGTCTTTGTCTCCACAAAAATTCCCTCTATGCAATATTATTGGTGTAAAACTAGAAAAAAAATCGTAAACACTAGTCTTTTTTTACTGGTGGCATTCAGGTCATGATTAAAACACTTTAAGTTTAGTATTCATTTTCATTTAATAACTTAGCCACAGGATATTGTACACAGTGCATTAAATAAGCATTGGTTTAAAGCAGCTCTTAAAAATGGATATTACATAAATGTGAAAAAGGAAGGTAGTGATGAGATGAAGACAATCTGTGATTCTCCATAAGAAGCTCTTCTAAGGGGAGAAAATCAAATTATGGGTTCACAAAGTTCTTTGTCATCCACAAATTGCCTCCAGCTGAACAAGGGTAGCATTAAAGGTGGGGGCTCCACCTCACTTTCCACTTCTTCACTCTCCAGCTCTCCCATGTACATGGTTAGGGGTATGCTCTTCTCCTGGAATACCAAATTTTTTCTTTGTTCTGGGAGTCACACAGCTGGAATATGTTTTTGGATTATGTGAAAGACAGAGTAACGTCCCTGGCATAACAATAATTAACTAAAAAAACCTTCAGAAATGAGAACGCAGAGGCTACATTTTTGTATAACTATGTAGCTGTTAGTTGGTTTCTAGCGTGTATATAATTAGAGCTGCAGAGGCAAAGGAACACAATACCCATAGGTGCCCTCAGAACAATCGCTCTCCCTCCAAGCACTGCCAACTAATTGGCACTTCTGGGAATGATATCACAGCCAATGTCAGCCAATCTGCACTGCTCCAAACTGCTCTGGGATCCCCAGAGTTACCACGTTTTCAAGGCCAGTACTTTCAGGAATACTGAAAAGCCACATGGATGCAGCTGGTTTTGTAAAAAGCTGCATTAACCGAGAATATTGAGGCGATGGCCAAGCGCTCACACCAGCCCCAGCTCTGCTTCCATCAAAGACAGGAGATGCTTACGTCTTTTTACATCACATCATACCTACTTTGCTAAATAATTCCTAACCTATTAATATGTTTTAATTAAGTTGACTACCCAAAAGAAACTTTCTGCATGTTACAGAGTAGTAATTAATCTAAAAGACAAAATATTTTATAAATACAGGTAAACTATCGAACTAATGTAAAGCATCTGTATTTTATTGCTCCATAAGGATAGTTCATCGTGAACCAGATTTGCATTCTTCCCTCAGACTGCTCCAGGGACAGTGGGACAGTGGGCTATTACATTGACTTAAATCGTAATGTCGTAATCTGACTGAAGACAGTTTATTTATATTATGCTATTTTATTTGTGTCCAGACAAATATTTTTTTTTTAAAAAGTCAGAGTTAGCATCCTTATCAAGACTTAAATGCATTTTAATAAGTGGCTGTAAATAATCTGTAATGGTCCAGAGGCATTTGGGTCCAAACCTTGACTGTAAATGAGTGTTTTGGAGAAGTGATGAATTAATGTAAATCATCGAACATTTAATTTTAAAAGTGTTCTGGTGTCCTTTCAGTATACTCAAAGCACTTGCTGTAATAAAGTCTAAGAACCAATCTGAAACCAAATGTTGACAATTACAATCAAATAAAGTGACTGTTCCAGATATTATAAAACACTCAAAAAATCACCTTTGCTGAAAACATATGTATATCAACAAACCCTTGTTTTCTAAATGAAACCAGCTACTGAAAAAAACAACCTCCCTCTTCAACAAAAATAGAAATGCCCCTCCTCAGTTTTCCCCAATTTTAAGAATAAGTCTTTTAGATTTACAGATTCTGAGACAGAAATGGAGGCTTAATAGACAATTAAAGGCAATTCAGTGAAAATGGGCCTGGGGATGACACGCTGTAAAATGATTTATAGCATATTTACCATAGTTCTACTAATGAAAAAGCAGTTGTCAGACTTTTCTCAAGAGGATGGTGTCAGTGCTGCTGCAAACTCTGCTCATAGAAAATCATGAGTTAGAAAATGAAAACCAAATGGACTCACAGCTGGGAAAAGCCAACAATAATTAATTTAACTAGCAGCCATTTGTACAGACTTTGTGTAAGTTTAAAAATTTCCCTTGAGAGAAACAAGGTCAGGGAAGGATAGAGTTCATGTCTTCCAGTGATAATGAAAAATACTTATACATAAAAAGTAAGGAAATATTGCAAAGGCTTTGATTCTTTATTTGATGCAGGGGAAATTCAACATTTCCACTATGACTGAGCACTACAAATCCTAGCCAATATATGGCATTGGTGAATTTATAAGATAAATAATTTTGATTCTGATTTAGTGTCTTAGGAAGAAAACAGAGGAGCCTCTGCTATCTTAAATAACCTACTCCTCTCCCCATGATAAACTGGTCTTACAAGAACAGAGGGAAAACAATGTCATTAAAGGGCTTTCATTCCAACTCTTTGATGAAGAAGATGCAAACAGTTTGAGCCCTAACGTGTTGTTTCATTTTAATGAGCAGCGAGTACCTTCCTTGTCCTTATTAAAGTGGTTAATGGTGCTTCTACTGCCTCATTATCACCGCTAGAACACATTCGGTGTTGTTCCTACTGCTAAACCAACTCCTTTTAGTTTGACAGATGATCAGAAAGTCAAATCAGATTGCTCAGAGATACTTGTTAATAAAATTCCAACAGTGTTTCTCTGAGTGCCCATGGGGACGCTAAAATTATTTATATTTTCTTGAGGTTTTCTATCATTACTGTGATTGTACTTTCTCCAGATAAATATATCTATGCCAATTAAAGCCACACTGGGTTTATATGTTGATCAGACTAGCATGAAACTTATTGAATTTTAATCAAAACATACTGATAAAATCGAACTTCTCTTGTATTAATTCCAAATGTCACACTCATGTACTCCAGAATTTAATTTTTGTGAGGCAGATTAATGTTTTAGTTTTACTGAAAAAGTTTATTTTTACATAATCCTAACAGAATTTCCATTTCTTTTGTTTTTCACTTCTTTTTCTCTTGCTTTTTATTTCTTTTGTTTTTCACTTCTTTTTCTCTTGGTTGTTTTTTTTTTTTTTGGGGGGGGGGGGGGGGGGGGGCGAGGCAGGTGATGTTTTCTTGCTTTTGTTTCTAAATACACAGCACATTTTAGGCCTAGTTATGATATGTCATAATGCCAATCGCAGTGTGAATGACTAAATGTATATAATACTGGACAAAATAACTACAAATGGCTAAAGTCGTTCTACCAACATTCTGCTGTCTTTCCTTTTTGGAGCGTAATCTAACGGCTATGTACACAGATCCGAACATCACTTACAAAATATTCAGAGTCTGCACTTAACAGATTATTTCATAACCTGAATACCCATATTAACCTGACTGGATTTTAAATCAAGATTATGAAAATTTTCGAAATTGTTTATGTTAGGATATTCTTTAAATATTTTGTGGGGAAAGAACGCTACTTTCAAGGTTCTCGTCAAACATAAATCTCTGTCCAACGAGGTGTAAAAGTTACTGCTAATTGCAATTAGATTAGCGACTGTATTTTTGTCCATAATGTGAGGATGAGACACATTTACTCTGAATAGCTGCCAGAAAGACTCATTTGCAGAAATGGCTTGGTTCTTAGCAGGGTGAATAGACAAAGGAAACAAAAGCAGAACAGAAATGAATACATGTTCTCACCAAAGAGTCCAGTCATGACCACAGTAGGGTTGAACATTTCCCAGGTAGAATCCCAGAGATTGTGTAACTTCAACTAAGTTGGTGAAGTCTAGACTGATGCTATTGAAAAGCACGGAGGTCATGATGATTTCATCGATCGCCCACACATCTTCCCCTTGAGAGGAGTGATATGGTTGCCACCATCTGAACTGAATGCCAATCTGCCTCGCATCTTCAGGCAGCTCCACTGAAATTATTCTGGAAAACAAAACACAATTTTTATTGAAAGCTTTGTTGTTTGTAATAATTCCAAGGGAAAATATGTTATTTTTTCTTACTGATCCTAAAAATTGTGGGTTAAATTCAGCTTGTAAATACCTTAGCATGAACTGGTATAGATTCTACTAGTGACAGAGACAGGGGAATCTTTAGTTCTCTTGGCAGTCAATGTATCTATTGAAAGATAGCCATGTGGAAACCCCACCCATTTTGTAAATTTTTCTGCTACCTTGGAGCTCTCTATGAATTTTACAGTTGCTCTGAATGCCCTCCAACTGAAACGCAGCTGTAGGCCAGGGGTTTAGACTGCCAAAGGGATGATTAGCTGATAAGGATTTTCAAATTCCAGCTCCACTTTCTCAGACTTGGTGGATTTTATCCTGACCTGAAGAGATGCTGTGCTTGTTATCACACAGCACTGATGTCATGCCTGCGTTGCTCTTGTGATAGAAGAACCCATCCCTGTAAATTGCCACATTCAAGCAGAAAAGCTTCATCTTGTCAGACGGTGTGCTTATGTGTAGTCTCTTAAGGCACATACTTTTCTCAGTAGTTGCATAGAGATGCAACTGGAGGCGAGTCCCAGTCACTTCTCCTGGTATGCAAGGTCACCTGATTTGTCATGGCAGCTATGTCAACAAACCTATAATTGACAAACTGCAAATAAAATTAAGAGTAATATCTAATTTCCAGGAGCAATTATCGTACACAGCAGCAGGGAGCATGCATTAATTGCCACAGCAACGACACCCTCTTGAAAGCTCCATAAATCACCAGGTCCATGGTGCCCCACGCAAAGCACATGAGCTGTGAAGCAGACTGGCAACGGGGACATTTGTCTCCATCGGTGCACAGTTACTTGCTGGCAAAAGGGGTTTCAGCAAGCTCATCATGTAGCTGATATTTTTCTTTCTCTTTTAGAGGAAATGTGGATAAAATGACAAATCAAGTAAACTGGAAACATCGTTTTATACTTGAGCACCAAGTCGTTTTTTGCAGATTTGAGATTTTTTAAGCTTCCTGTTGTAATGTTTTGTTCTGTGCTCACAAAGCAGTTTTGTGCCTTTGACACTCTTAGTGCAAAACCACACACTTAAAAATGACTTGCTAAACTGTCCTTGTAAAGAACAAATCTGTAATATTGCTGTTTAATGTCACATTGATTTTAAATAAGAATACATTAATCTATTAGAAAGAAAAAATCAAATGGCTTGGCTAAAGAGGTGGGATGTGCTCCAGAAGTCCTGGCTGGCATTTCTAGGAGCTGCTTTCTGCCAGTCATAGGCTGGAAGGAGTAGCATCGAGGGACAGACAGAGGTGACAGCTGCCGTGTGGTCGTTGTGGCAAGGGACCAGCAGTGCACACACTTTATGTAGTGCAGATACATTTCATTTGCCAGTGAAATCAACACACTTGAAGAAGTTCACACCCTTCTAAGAGAAAGACTAAGCCCCATTACTCTCTGGCCCATGAATAAACTACAAGGACTTTCTTTCTACCAAGGGTTTCCTAATAAGCAGCAATTCCATGACCTTCTGGGTCAATTTTTAAAGGTACAAATGACACTAAATC
>BJBW01003805.1:103329-184110 GCA_004320125.1 Scolopax mira
CCAAGCTGGTGAGGGGTCTGGAGAACAAGTCCTATGAGAGGCTGAGGGAACTGGGCACATTTAGTTTGGAGAAGAGGAGGCTGAGGGGAGACCTCATTGCCCTCTACAACTACCTGAAGGTAGGCTGTAGAGAGGTGGGTGTTGGCCTCTTCTCCCAAGGGAATAATGACAGGACCAGAGGAAATGGTATCAAGCTGCACCAGGCCAGGTTTAGATTAGATATTAGGAAGAATTACTTTACTGAAAGAGTGGTCAGGAACAGCGTGCCCAGGGATGTGGTAGAGTCACCATCCCTGGAGGTATTAAAGAAATGTGTAGACATGGCTCTTCAGGGCATGCTCTAGTGCCCAAGATTATTGGTTTGTAGTCGGGTATTATGTGTGGGGTTGTGGGTGTGGGGATTAGTTGGTGGGTGCTTTTTTTGTGTGGTTTTTCTGGGTATTGTGGGGTTTTTGGTTTTGTTTTGGATTGTGGGTGTGGTTTTGTTTGTTTTGGTTTTTTTGTTTGTTTGGGGTTTTTTTGTGTGGGAATTTTTTTTATGTGGTTGGACTCGATGATCTCAGAAGTCCCTTCCAACCACTAAGATTCTGTGATTCTGTAAGGTTGTAGTTGGAAGGGGGGGGGGGGGCGTTCCCCAACTTTTTTGCCTCACATTACTGCTCTTTCCCTCTCACCTGGACTGAGAGCTGTCAAGGAAGGAGGTGATAAGCTGACGCCTCCCATCCTTGTTGAAGACCAGGGCTTTGCCACTAGCCAGCACCCCGCAGCCGAAGCTGACCTCAGCCCCCCGGATGGAGTAAAAATTGTGGTAGGAGGAGAGGCGGGAGCTGGCGAAGCTCTCAGAGATGAACACAGGGAAGGTCTGAGATGCCATCTCGCACGCTGGCCCTGAGAAGCCCGGATCACACCTGAGGGTGAGGAAGATTGAACAGTGTAATTAATGACCCATCTTCTGTGGTTGGCTGGCAAATCACCACAGTGGCTGCAATTGTTCATGAACTGAAGATGCCTACAAAGTCCCTCTCAAATCTAAGGACCAAGAACTCCTTTAAACTTTATTTAGGTACTGCATAGCCAATGACTTTCTTTTAGCTTTAAATTACTTTTACAATTAAAAAAAATATTTATGAACACTGCACCAATCTACACATAATACACAATAAAGAAATATTTTAATTCATTTTTGGAAAAAAATGCTGCTGACAGCATAGTTTACAGCTGTTCATATGTAAAATGATTAATTTACTTGTATCTGTAACAGAACAGATGTGATTACAAGAAATTGTAACAGAATGTCCTGTGGGTCACACTCTCATTAATACCAAAAAATATTTACACCAATATTTTGAATGTGCTTACTGGTTTTCAGTAAGTACCTTTACTGTTTAGACTAGAACTCTTTTAACAAACCAGATTTTCAGAAAAAAGTGGAGTGCTGGCTTTCTGCCCTTGAGGTCTGCTATGCGATATTAAAACGATGAAAATTGTGGTTCTTTCCCAAAATTTCAGCATGCTCAGTAGCACATTTTAAGATTAATTGTAAGCTAGACTCTCTCACAAAACACAATTATAGAAAAAAATTAAATATGCTGCTTTTTAGAAAGATTGATCTTAAGCTCTACAGTGAACTTTATGGATTCTGGGGGCTATGCTAATTCCACATTCAGTCATCTCAAAAAGCAAGGGCAAAATTAAAGTTGCTTCAAATTTCAGACCATCAAGTGAACTATGTGACAGAAATTGAATACAAGTACTGAATTATAACTCTTACTTGCAGCCATTTCTAGTACACTGTCCTCGCCCTGAGCAGAATTTGAGGCAAGATGGACCAATATAAACTGCAGAGAAAAGAAATCAATTAAATGAAGGGTTATATTATGTGATAAACAGGATATAACAAATACAAGAAAGTATATAGATCTGATCATACAGTTATTTCATTTATCTTAATCCCACTAGCTGGAAGAGGTCTACAAAAGGATAAAATGCTTTTGATTGCATCTTTCTATAGAATGAAGTAATGGAATTTTGCTCTGTGTCAAGGATAGCCAGGGATAATTTATTAATTAACATGCAATGTCTCTCTGTGGCTTGGGACAGTAGTGATGTTTTAATTAATGTACCTCATTATTCTAAGATTGTGAGAAATCAGATTATTTGCTATGCATTGGCCATTTTCTTGCCTTCCATTTTCTTCATCTTATTTTGGAGATGTAATCCCGTATTTGTACACTCCATTTAAAAGTCTTGTAGACTTTTAAAATGCTTCTCTCACTGAAATCCACATACTTAACTTCATCAGACTTATTAGAAATTGAACCTGCCCTGATATGCCTTAACTATTATTTACCATACGCTTTAACTGATTCTTTCACATAGAATAAACCTTTAAATCATATGCACTCAAAAACACTCCAGGCTTTTTTTCTCTTCATCTTTCTCCAATGACTTCTAATTGACAGTGTTGCTATTTTGTGAAAAATATGAAGGATGAAAAGATGAGAAAATCTCAGTATAATCTGCATCTCATTGCACTACTATAAAGGAAAGCATTAATCTGGGTCTAGCGCACAGTGTTAACTTGTGGGCCCTGTCCTTTCAATACAATATGATAAACAGTTCTTAACCATGAATAGTGTTATCTTTTCTTTTGAGGAACTCCTATTACGTGGAGGCATTCACTTGCACTGTGACTTTTGGAATGTCAGTCAAATAGCCACCAATTTTAAGTCATCTATAACAATCAATAATTAGTTTTATGATGCTGCCCATCATAGCAGTGTGTCAGTACACCCTGGCAGACGCACACTAAATCCCTGTTAGCTTCTCCCTGTAACTAACTCCCCATCAGACTTCATGTGATTTCTAGATTTTCTCACTTTTCAAGGTGCAAAAATTCTATTCTGTCTGTTTGATTTTTTTTGTCTCTTTCAAGGTCTTTTTGAGGGGGTGGTAAAAGAAGAAGGGTTAAAGATGTAATGATGTGTTCAAAATGAAAAAAGCTTTATGAAAATTGGCGGGTTTCCAGTGTTTCTAAAAGATGGCCAGCTTCCAGATTTCATTTAAAGCTTAATTCACATAAGAAACAGTTGTGAAGCTAAAAGTCAGAGTGCTGAATCCTTGAAAATCTTCCTCTCTTCAAGAATTTGAGTAGCTTGCCAATATTTATGAATCTTTCCCTACAACGCCAAAGTAGGAAAGCTTCAGTTCCACTAGTATCTAACAAAGGAGGCATGCAAAACCTCATAAACACATTTACCTTTAATATTTGATTCCCATGTCATGGTTCTCCACCTCAAACAAATTTCAGAGCAGGCAGTTTTTAGGCAGATGGTTGGTAAAATTGCTTTTGAGATGGTACAGAGGGAGCATGCAGCATGCTTTGATGAAATGGTGTTTAGTTGTACAAGCAAAGGGAGTGTAGATATATATGAATTACCCATTAATTTTCAAAATTTTGTTGTTTTGTTCTGTTGTGAAGAATTTGTACCCTTGCATTGATTTTATCTTGTTCTTATTTCTGTGAATTACTGTGAGCATCTCCAGCACTTTCAGTCTGCATTTTGTCAGGTAGCAACTCATCTTTGCAGCTACTCACACACATCTTCTTATGTATACATATCTAAATTTTCCCTTAATTTTACTTTCTTTTTGATGTAAATCCACATCTCTAAAGACAAGCATGAATACTCTACCCAGAATGTCAAGACGATTCTACTTCTGATTAATGTGATTAAAAGAACAATTTTCATTACTTTTTGGGAAAAACTTTCATTTGTAGCATTACATTAAAAAGGCAGGTTCAAAGAGGTTTGGTTTTGTTTTCAAAACTAGGCAGTAATCTATTTTAAGAATTTTGCAATATGTAACTACCATTCCCAGTCTCTATATGAAACCTTACTAGGAATCACTACAAAATTTCCCAGGCTATTGAATCACTGTAAATCTTTAAATTACATAATTCACAAATCTAACAAAACAAATTCTGAATGTAATTTAATTAGTCCCAAAGTATCTAAGGCTAATGAGCAAAGCTAAAAAATTTACACCCTCTCATCATTAGCCTTTTCAATCATACTTATTTCTGCATTTCATACCTTCTATCTATTTTATCTTGTGTTCCCGAATACGTTTTCTGTGCTTTAAAATATTTCTGTTCAAGACTGGCCCCAGTTACCCTCTGCACTGAATTTTATGATTATATGAGTCAATATAAGCTCATTCTAGTTCTTTACATCCATTTAAAGAACAGGTAGGTGAAAAATAATTTCTTAAAAGAAAAATAATTCCCTGAAACAGATGGTTCTTTCCCCCTGAAGATGCTGTAAACAATGTAAAAGTTTTGTCAGTGTTTGGTGGCAGCATTGCTGTACGAAGGTCTCCTATCTCCAGAAGAAAAAATATGTCCCAGATGCTGTAACTATTGCTTAGGCTGGTGCAATAAACGTCCTTAATAGCACAGTGTAGTACCTTTGTATGTAATTAGGACCAAGCAACCAGAGGAAATGTTATATTAAGCCCTTGCCACCAATATCTTTTCCTGGAAAGCATTCAATTAAAAGAAAAAAAAAAAGGTAATCTACTAGGCTATTGTTTTTTCAAATGACAGAACTCCCCTCTAGCTTCAAAATGTACTTGTTACCAAGTGCAAACATAAAGAAAAGGATTTTAACAAACTGAAAATCCTTTGACCTGTGATTATATGTTTACTTGGAGCAGTATATAAAAATTAACTCTTCTGATGTATCAGGATCATGGATAAGAATACTAACTATTATCAATTGCCCACATATTTCCAAGGATTGGTCCTGTTTGTCTCCATCGAATCCTGGTGTCACTTGTTAACGCCGCATTGGGGAGGGGAATAGTTATTCGGTTCCACCTGAAATGCATAGAACACAAAAACTAACATTTTATACTGATAATTTTTAAGCAACTCTATGTTTTGCAGATGTGTTTACTTGTACTGGAATTTGTATGAGGATCTTAAATTCTAAAATCTGCTCAAATGAACTAGTGAAGTTATAGGAGCTTTTGAAAATATAAATGAAAGAAACCCCCACCATGGCCCGTGATATTTTCACACAATATAAGAATGTTAATTATCCCACTATAAAACCCAGCCATTGTTTTCCCTACATGAATGCATGAAATCTGCAAAGTTTGCAGCCTGCTTTGCTATAGCAACTCTTCCATCACAGAATATCCCTAAATTGCACACTGCATTAAACCTTTCCATATGACTGAGCTCCTTTTGGTGGAAACCCTTGGGAGTAAGAAGAAGGGCACAGAAGATTGGGCTTGCTGTGGTCTGGGCCATCATTCACATGCCATCCACAATGACTCCACTTCCCTCACACACTGGGGCTAATGCTTTCTGTGAAAATGGTACAGAAATGTGGGTCACCAGATCACAGCAAAGCTTCGACTCTACACCCTGGTCATACCCGCTGCTCTGAAGTGTCTGTGGAAGCTGGGATGCAGAGGGATGGGATCTGCACTATGCAACAAGATGTCACCATTCATTTTATGGTCAGAACAGTACCCAAGAGACTTAATAAAGAGAAGGGTTGATATAAGAAAGTGACGCTAACAACCACCTCCATCTGCAGAATTACAGAGGATGTGTTTTATTGTAACCTAATATTGGGATTCCAAGTGAGTAAAGGTGTCTGAGGATGTAAATATGGCTTTGACTCTGACTAAGAGGAAAACTTTTGTGGCTTTGACAAGGTATAACTTTTCTTTTAATCACCAGCATGCTGTCCACAGTTGTTTGGTTTGGGTTTTTGGTAATTTATCTTTAGATTCAGAAAAATAATACTATCCCACAAGAGGAGCCCCATATATTTCAAATTTCATTACTGGCAGCCAGGGAGACCAGAACACTCCTTCCTTGCTGTCCTCAGCTAGTAAAAAATGAAAGATGACACAGGGTTGCCTGCTTTGCTGCTTTCTTCTGTCACCTATAATTCACTTCTCTAATCTTGCGTCTCAGTTAGCTTTGCAGAGAACACTCTCACCCGCTGTAATTTTCAGAGGCGTAGACAGTGCTGTGGGGGAGGTGAGGCCCAGCACATATCTCAGGCAAACACTCGGTGTGGAGCAGGGACCACGAACGACCATGGTTGGTTGAAAACTCCAAGCTGACACTGATAACACAGTGAAGAAAAGAAAGGAGAAAGACACCGTGAGCTACCTGGCATAGATATGAATGTAAAAATACCAACGCTGATACGCTGATAAAACACTAAATCTGCTATTCCTAATAACTGATGCTGAAATGTAAAAAAAAATTAGGCAGGCTTTAAATACAAAAAATCCTGAAAATACAAACATGAAACAAATCTGAGTGTTAAAAAACCCAAAATGGTAGCCTATAGACTGAGGACTGTCTAAACACCTAATCTGTGTTTGGCCACCATCCTGCATTTAACATGCTGCTGCTGTTAAGTGAGCTGTTGTTACTCTTATATTCCAGCTAGAAATAGTTTCAAAATTAATGATGAGATAACTTGGATTCCTCAAAGCTAGTCAGCATCATGTGAGCACAGGACACTTTTAACTGTCCATTGTTGATTATTACACCTTCAGAAGGTGGTAAAAGACAAAGACCACAAATTATTCATGCACTGGTTGGCTCTTGCTTTCCATTGCCGACAAATAATAACTGAATTGGACTCAGTTATCTGCCCCCTTCACCCATCGTGCCTAAATGGGGATCAGAAAAGCACTATGGAAGAGTGAAAATGGCCAGCTCCCACTGAGGATGCAGAGGTGAAGGGCACCCTTCAGAGACCCCCAGTAGAAGGCAGAGCTCCGGGAAGCCATGGGAGCCTCTGTGCTGCCCAGCCATAGAGGTCTTTGGAGGCATCCTCCTACCTCACAGAACCTTCAGGGATCAGTAGTGAATTTTGTGAGTCATAAGGACATAACCACATGCAAAACCTCCAGATTTGCCAGGAAAAAGGCTGCTGTTCTTTTTGACTATCAGTAAATCAACCCACCCACGTGTAGATAGTGACATTAAAGAACTGGAGACTCTATCAGACCATCCAAAGAGTCTCTGACAATAAGTTATTAAAACCATTTCCCAAAAATTTATTGACAAGTTCAACATTCAAAAAAACGCTATTACTAAAATTTTTCTTTCCCTGTTTCTTTGCATTTAAAAAACCGACTGTTTACAATCTAAAAGTGTAAGGAAATCCTTAGATCTTATACATTCTGAGGACCTTGAAAAAGTAATTTGGGGAGTGCTTGATTTATTACAGATTTAGTATTGTAGTGAAATACTATTGTAATTTCCTCTATATAATTACCTTGTAATATTCTATTTTATTTTAAGTAATGTCAGTGGAACATTATAAAATTCATAATTCATTACCTCAGTACTAAATTAGTGGATTATAACTTTCCCTTTTCATTATAATTTGCTGACAATATTACTTTATGTAAATGTACCATCACTGTGATATTTTAAGTGTGTATTAAAACAGTTTATGGAGGTTTTGACTAATTTATTTCAGATTTAACTGTACTGATACCTTGGAGGGTCATATTTACTGCATATATTCAGTGTGAGTTTCTCACATTTGTAGTAATGAAAGCACTAAGAATAATGCTGTAGACCAGGAGACAGGAAATGTTGCTGTATTTGGGAAATACAAATAGAATAATGGGGACCTAGTGCTTCTTTTGATATGAATTAGCTCATTTCTGCTTCAGAAATATTTTATGTGAGGGAGGAATATTAATCTTTCAAAGTACATACTAATCCCCATGAGATAACAGACTGAGACAGAGACATATATGACACGTGTTTACAGGCCAGGAGTCTTTAAAGGTAAAGTTTTTACTTTTTATGTAGGAAAATGTTGCTGCCTTCCCTTCCTATCAAGTATTAATGCAATGCCTTGATTTTTGCTGCCTCTCGAATTCTGCTGCCCTGTATGGCTGCTAGGACTGTCAGTGACAATGCAGCTCTTTCAAGTTGGGAGCAAATGCCACAGGATATGGATGTGAAAGCATTGACAGTCTCCCCCTTTAAACTCTTGACTCTAGAAAACAATCAAGTAACTTAATCCTCTTAAAATATCAGGGTAAACAGTCTCACATGTACATAAGGAAAAAGGGACAGCAGACAGTTTGGGTTTAGGTCCCCTATTTGAAAAAGGGTGTTAAGAAATTGAAGAGGGGAAGCCGAAGATGACCAAGATGTCCATGGTTTTGAGTATTGGGCTAAGAGGGGAACCAGCTTGCTCAGCCTGGAGAGGGGGGGTGAGCTACAGCAGTCTGTGATGCTGCAGAGGGCACTCACAAGGGACAGAGAGCTAAACTCTCCTCAGTACTGTCAGGCCATAAAGACATGGCTTCAGAATTTTGGACTGGACATCAGGAAACACTTTTTTACTCCAGCAGTTCACCCAAAGAGAGGTAGCACAATGTCCATTCATGGAGGTTTTCAAGTCATGGATAGGCAAAGCTGTGGCTGACTGGACCTATGCTGGTAATAATCCCACCTGCAGCAGCAGGTTTCACTAGATGATCTGTGAAGGTCCCTTCCAACCATCATTTCTAATATTCTACAAATTACAGAGCAGCAAATTACTCCCTTCTTTCCTTAACTCCATGGAAAAAATAATGTTGAATGTCCCAATGAAGTGAAGCTAGAAAGAGTTCTGTTGTCAGTGAGGTCCTCATACCTCATAGGTCATTGAGATGAGGGCTATTTATGACTAGTCTTAAGTAGATATGCTTGTGGCATCAGTACCCTCTGAGAGGTCAGTAGGGCAGGTTTCTGATGCTGCCTTTAATACTTTCAGCTTTACACAATATTAAGAGGTAAATCTCATATCCATTAGAAACTGGAGCAAAAGTTGCTGTGAAATAATGAACATATTTCAGAATAATGGACTAAGGAAAGCAAGCTTTTACCTGGAAAGCTATTTAATAGACTCCTTATCACACATAGGGTATAAAATCCTGGGGTCATGGAGATTAGGAGAAACATTGGCTTTTAAGCAGATAATATCTGTCATTAGTAATTGGCTTCGTTCTTTCTGAGAAAAAAAATCTAAATACTCATATAGATGCTATAAACCAAAATGTGCTAGAAAGCTGATAATCAAAAGAGAAATCTCGCCTGTTGTACCTGTTACCAGGTTGATAAGTTCCACAACCCAAATTGATGGAAAATTGGATCATGTGAGTCACCGTGGAAGGGAGCACTGGGAGGACGTGGAAGTAATCCACAGCCCAGACATTCCTGTTGTGGCCTTGGTGACTCTTTTGCTTCAGGCAAAACTTGGTTGCTGGAGTCTGCAGGTCCGGACTAATGACAACAGAAACCAAAGATGGAACCTTTAAAAGAAAGTAAATGAGGCTTAAATAAAACAAATAATATTTAAAAAATAATATACTATATTATATTTAAAAAGATACTATTTAAAGTAAAAAAGCAACTTCAAGTATGCTGAACCACGCGCTTTTGTCTCTCTTGCTTCATTTCTGTTGAACTTTTTTAGTCACCTTTTTCCACAGAAGATCCCAAGTGAAAGCTTTCTATATTATGCACATAGCTGCTAACACTCAGGACACCAGTGCTGCTTATGACCTTAGTGGAATCAGTTTGTTTGGTTATCAAGACACCATAAAAAAGTCTGTGCCATCTGTGTTCTGAAAAATAATGAGTTTATTTTGCCAGTGCTTCATTGGTAACGGAAGGTGCTACTTGTCCTTCAGCCTTTCAGCTCACAGAAGCAAACTCAGGGTAATGGCATGTCTAGTCTGAATACGTGAGAATGGAGTAACAGCATGAGTTCATAGGGGTATGCAGGGAGGATGTTATGTTGTGGAAATAAATGAAAGCACTGCTTTATAATTCTTAGCCTTTGTCTTGAAGCAGCGCAATTAGACCTTTATTATGTCAAGAGGATGTCAGCTTTAAAACTGCTCATTTTAAAAAAAACACTCCACAATGAAGTCAGTGTAACTTCAGATCCTATCTTTCCCTGAGTTCCTCAATTATTTTTTTTTAATTATTTTACAATTACAGTTTCCTTAGTTTTAAAAAAGTTCTACCCCATCTTTCACACAGAAGCAGGCGAGGAGGGAAGCCACGCACAATGAAACAATGCAAGTGACTCAACCAAATCCAGGCCAAACCCTACTGTAAACATTTGTTCTCTGAGCGTTAGAGTTACAGGGAAAATGTGCACAGACCTGGGCTTGAAAGCAGCCGCATCTTTACTGCCATAGTTCCCACACACTATGTAATCATAGTGTGTTTCATTCTCTAGTGCATCCATGTGTATCTGTATTGCCTATCAATTTTTGCTATCTTTTTGACAGCAGCAGAGGGAAGAGACCTCACGGCTGGGTACCTCAGGGCAGACATGGTCTAAATGCTTCCTTGCCCTAGACAGGAAGGATCCTAAGAGCAAGCTCGAGGTTCTCATTGTCCCACCTGAGGGTGGTGGACAGGGCTGGAAGGAGGCTGCACTAATGGCAGAGGAGAAGCTGCCTACACACACTGCCAGCAACTGCCTCCTACGTTTGAGTTTGGGCCTGCATCACTGTGGACCCTTTTAGAGGGCACACAACTGTATCTAAAATGGAAATAAAAAGTGTAAAATGTGACATTTCCCATACCAGGCACAGGAAAGACATCCAAGCATTTCCCAATCACTTTCTTCCCAGCCACTGATCTTACCATGACTGATCCTCTCAGGACGAGTATCAAACTGTGGCTAGCAAGAGCTTGACTGGGGACAGGAGTAATTATTTGTCAGGAGGTGTTATCACCAAAGTTTTCAGCTGAAGGCTGGAAATTTTTTCCTGTTCCCATTAGTCTGTTATCCTAGCACTAGCCAAGGCCACAGTCCTGTTCTGGGCTGGAGTGATCAGCAGTAACTGCAAAATCATTATGAAATCTGCACCTGGAAGACCGTGTTTGGCTGCCCTTATAGAATGCAGCAGATCACATTGTTTTGATGGCTTAAAAATAGATTGATCTATCAAGTTGATCCATCTACTTTGTTTAAAACTATTTACCTTGTAAGCAGCATAGGTCAGGGTATCAAGAGGTATGTGTTCCCTCCTGCCTTCAATCTTGGCGTAAAGTGTGACATCATTTTCATGGGATTCTCCAGAATCACAAGTTCCCCCTGTATTTGAAGAAGAAAAAAATTAATTGAAGCCCTAGTTATTGGAAAGTGAAATTATATTATGCAGCCATAATTAACAAAAATAATTACAACCAGATGCTATTTAACTTAGGACATTAAACAAAAGGCCACAAGTCCTAAGGACATATTGTGCAGGAACTATTTGATTAGATACACTATGCCCGAGATCAAGGGGGTTGACAATTATGAAAACCTCAAGTAACTCTCTTAATAAGATTATCAAAACAATTTTAATAGAAAATGCTGTGCCCAAAGCATATCTGTGTGTTTTAAAACCTATTTACACAGAAATACTCAGCTTTTTGAGTTCACATAATTAAGCTGTTATTTAGTACGCACATTCTCTACAGCCACACACGTTATACATAAGGATGTCTTAAATACTTATTATCTGATAGTTTGGCAGTTGAGAATTTGCTCTTATGAGGAAATGAGGAAGACTGCTGTGGACATTTTCTGTTCTGCTTCTTCTACTATTTATACCATATCCTGAAAGGGATGGACAGAATCTATTGTATCACATAAAACGTGTGTCGTGGTTGCCTTACTGGGATGGGGCAGCATATCTTTGTATATGTAGAACCCAATACACTTATTAACCTTATCTGAGAGAGCAGACCTATTGCTAAATTTGAGCATCAAGCTCTACATTATAGTTACCAGATGGACATCATCACACTAGTTTGGCATTCTGGAAAAAAAGTTAAGACAAAGTATCTGTAATTGAAACAGGAAACTTCATTTCCCTGTACACTATGGGTATTGCAGGTATTTAAAGAAACCCCAACTCCCCAAAAAACAAATAATAAAAAAACAGGATGAGGAAGCTTCTTTGAAAAGTCTGTAAAGAAGAAAGGTTGTATGTAAGAAACACCTTCTCTGCTATTTTCACTACAGATGGCCAGTTCTTGGAATGGAATAGACAAAGCAGTCTGGAGAGCTAGATAAGATGTGCATCTTTGATGTGTATTATACTGTAATAAGGAACATCCATGTGTCCTTTCAAATCCTCTGCTTATGTGAATGTTTAAATTATTATTTATTTAATTTACAAGTACATAGGGGATAAATTTTTCAAGTGATATCCTACTATCCTCTATCCTCTGTGCCTGCATGTGCTGACAACTTCTCCCCTAAGTTCACAAGGTTGAGAAAATTTCTTTCCTGTTTCTCTTGCAGGTGTTGTAATGCTTGGAAGAACTGGGAAAAAGCATCCTCTTTTTCCTGTGCTTTATTGGTAATTCATGTAACACAGAGGAGATGTGCAACAATTCAGCACAATAACATGAGGTCTTCCACACATTAAATAAATGGTGTTTTTTCTTGTTGATTCAGAAGGTCACAAGTTTAGTCTCTGCTTCCTCCTTTATTATTCTATTATTCTCTACTTTTAAGCAAAACCCCTCACCTCCTCTAAACCTGGTGTTGAGAGAATAACCTCATGCAATTTCCTTTGTGTGCAAAATAAAAGTTCTGGAAAAACACTGTAACGTATTGAATGATAACCCCCATGTTCATAGGGATTTTGGTCTGTTGCAACTCTGAACCAATGCAGTGGCACTGACAACAACAGTGGGGAGGAGAAGTGGCAAGTGAGTTTTGTTCTTGGCTGCTTTCTTAGCCCTGGTAAATCACTGACGTTGCTCTTTGTTCCAGCAGGAAAAGGCCACAGATCATGCCACATCAGTGCTTTTCACTAGGGATGCCACATGTAGGCCATATCTCCTCCAAGAAGACTGTACCACACTATTTGTTTGAATCTCACACTGGACCACTGCATTAGCAGGGAAAGTGTCCCACTTTGGTGTTACTCTCATCTCATCCTCAGGTTCAACCCTGTTCACTTTTGGTGGATTAACGCCAGGATCCACATGGATATGACTGCGGGAGGATATGATGGGTACCTGCAAAATCCTCTGTGGTGCAGTGAGGATGAAAAGATATGACCATCTCTTCTAATATAAGAAGTAAGGGCCACCAAATGAAATTAGAAGGTACAAGACAAGATACTTATTCAAGTGAAGAATTGTTTAATTATGGAGTGGCTACAGGGTCTTGTGGACACAACAGGCAGGTTCAGTTGATAAAAACTACTACCAAGGATCATTATAGACACTGAAGAGATACCATCTGACCTACCTGCTACTCCAGCAAATATGGGGTTACACACCTGGAGCTAAATGTTTATAATGGGAAAAAAAAAAAAGCTGGATAAATTAATGGAAGAAATGCCCACCAATGGCTATTAAACTCAGAGTGCCATGTCTGGCTCAGAAAAATTTTCATATGCAAGTCAGTGTCATCTGAGACAGTATTTTTAGGAGGCCTGTTTATGTGCCTACCATGTCTGAACACTCATGTGGGCATCCAGAAGGGTGGACTCTTGGTCTGAACGAGAGTAGTCAGTCTTACATCCTCATGGGTATCACACCCAGGAATCATAACTCTCTTCTTCTGAGGAATACTTAACATAGTTCTATGCATATTGCACAATTTAAATCTTTCATGCTCACATGTTGTACTACACATGTTGTATTACTAAGAATATATACTCACCCATACTGAAATAGAATCTTAAGTTCCCATAACCTGTAGTGTCCATGTATGGAGTGCATATTTTTCTTTCTCCATCTCTGAGAAATACCATAGCTGAGCCAGATTCCAGTGTCCCACACTCAGTACCAATGACGGCTCCAAATATGTCCCACCTGGAGAGGTCAACAGAATGAGGCAGAGAATGTGCAGAGGCACATTACTGATAAACTCATACAAAACATGTTCCAAGAGTTCATTTGTACACACACAAGTAGCTGCTGCTACTCTTACGCAGGACAACAAAATACAGTGTTTCAAATATGATTCCTACAACATTAATTACATATTCAATAATAGTTTTTAAACTCAGTTGACTCAAATCAATGTAAATGTAAATATTTCAAAAAAATTAGCAAGAAGGCAGAAAACCACACATTAATAAAAAATTTAGGCTTTTAATGAATGCTATTACCAAATATTTAGTGCTGTGTTGATCTATCATCTTCATTATTTTTCTGGCATAAAAATGTTTTCAATATAATCACATTCTGTTTCATTTTGCATAATCTAAGGTTTATAGATCAATGAAACTTGAAAAGCCACATGTCCACCATATCTGCTATATAGTGATTAAACATGTAGGTAATAGCTGAAAATTCTCTTTTTTCATCTTTTTGAGCATTTAGGGTAAGAGTTTTTAACTAACACATGAACAGAATATGAAAAAAGACTGCTGTGTTTTTAATATGCGATGATACAATCTTTCTCAGTTTTTCTGTGCAGCATTTTCTCTTATTTTTATTCAGTGATAATTAAAAGAGCTGTTGCAGAATTTTCAATTAAATATTTTTATTGAAAATATGTTTTCATCATGAAAGCATTGGTTTCTTCAAAACTCGATTAAAATATTTTGAAAGATTAGAAACTGTTGAAAACTTGTACATTATTTTGGTCCGATCCATATTATTCATGTTGAAGTCTTAATTAATTCATAATAAACTATTTTAAAAATATAAGGCTAATAAAGCGATGAATTTATTTAGCATCACTAAATGCTGATAATGCAATTGTTGAACTAGCCAGCGTAATTCAGGATGAATGAGAAAAGTTCGGAAGCCTTTGAGGGAAGGCAGCGCCTTTTCCAGTCCCCTTGCAGCAGAAACAATCTCTAACAGTGATGTGCCACATGACAATTTCACAATCTGTTGTTTCAAGAACTTAACCGTCTATTTATCAGTTTAACCATTCCAACTACTTCAAAATATATTTGTAGGATCTTCTTAAAAACTGCCAGTTTCCCAATTGACCTAAGCTGTGACAGACCAGCAATGTGCATGGCCTTTAAAACTGTCAGTCATTGACACAGGAATTAGTGAGCTCAGCATTGAAAAGCTTTTCTGATATAAATATAAATATGTTTATGGCAGCACAGTTTAACCTAACCCTAATTCTGAGGGAAGGATTTTAGTCATGCAGACTTTTTCAAGGTAATGTGCAATATAATCAAAATACAATTTTGAAAATGGGTCTCTCGGGCTGAAGGCAAGCACCGAATTAAATCGTTGTGCCTGCTTTAACTTACACGACAAAATCTCACAATGCTCCATTGATCTTTTGTATGCTCTATTTAGCTCAATTAAAGCACTCTCTGTAATGACCCACAAAACAACCTGGGGTCATGAATGATGCAGATCGTGGATGTTTCCAGGGATCCTCTCCTTTTAGGCAGCATAAGAAATGAAAGTTCTACAACATTAAAAACTGGGACTTTAACAAAAATGCATCAAAACCCTGCCTGTAAGGATAAATGGAGAAAGAACCTGGGTGATGGCACGATAGAGATGTAGAGGTTCTTGATTAAGCTCTCTCCCTTACATGGGCTGCGTTTGCCTTTGCTGTGAGAGCTGACAGGCTCCAGCTGACCTTACAAAGGGGAGCTGGAGAACTTCCTGCAAGCTCTGTCTCAGGTATAAAGTACTTCTGTGACTATTTAAACACAGCAAACCAGCATTTCAAATAAAGTTCAAATAGCATTCAAAACCGTTTCTCTAAGAAGGGATTAAGAAAGCTCATCTATTTGAAGTTGTCCACAATTCCCAAAGCAAAGCACCACAGAAATGTTGCAAAAAGGGACAGTGATAGTGAGTTTTATTGGATGGGGATGTAGTCTATAACATCACCCGAATTCAGTGTGTATTCATGGCTGCATGCAATTTATACCACCATTCTTACAGCAACAATCGAAAGAAGGAAGTTTCATATATAGAATAAAATTTGAAAAGAAAAAAAAATTTAAAAAGGAAGATGTTGTGAGGTCTTGGGCTGGCCTCTTAGTGCCTCAGAAAACAAATTTTTCCCTGTCAGGGCAGGCTGACACACCACCAAGTTTTTGCATGCAAGGGAGCAGATCCAGACCTGGTTCCTGGGACTGCCCCAGGATGTGCCATTGCAGTCTGCCTCACTCCAGGCTGGCAGTGGTGACACCTGAGGAACAGAGCTAGACACTGTGTGACAGTGAAAATATAATATTCCAAATTCAGAAGAAATTGTGAATTTGCTAAGCAGGCTATGGTATAAACATTTTATTTTCATATTTCTACTCGCTGGAGCATTTACTCCTGTAATTAATTTTTAAAAGTTTACTCATTATCTAAGAAGAGGTGTCCTGATTAGAACAGCTGATGATAAGGAATCTAGCCCAACTTAGCGCAACTAAACACCTGGTCCTGTCTACAAACAGGGCAGATGTCCCCAGGTAACATTCCTGTCCTGTTTTTTCAAGATGGAAAAGAGACTGAGAAAACATCTCAAACATATCCCACATGGTCACCTAACCCTCAACACACCCCGTCATTTTCTTTCCTTTGTCTGAAACAGCACCTGCTATGCCATGGGTTGATTATTCAAACTGGAACAGAGTTCACAGTGAATATTTTTTCTTAAGCCCCAAATAAACTGTGTGTCCACAGGACACATTAGCATGTACTTCTTAAAAGGTGCTCTTTACATTCAGCACAGCATAGGCAGCATTTGAATCAGCTGCTAATGATCTGAAGCACTTTGTAGGTTAAAATCAACATTCAGTAGAGACCCATAAATTAACAACGTACATTTCTCATTGCCCTGAGGTTACGGCAACTAATGAAATTCTTCTTTTTAAAAATAAAAAAAGAATCAAGACCACGTTGGTTTTCTCAGAATTTATACACTGAGGTATATAAAATGATACTTCTTTACCTTCTAGCTTTTTTTTTAAAGCTCACTCATGTTTTTGGTAAAAGTGGTAATATTGCTGTCGTAGTTGGTTTATTTACTTTCTGTGCCCTTGCAGCAGTCCCTGCTAGATCTGCCTTTACAGGTGTTCTTCGAATCCCTATAGTTATCTAAAGTAAAGATAATAAATTATCAGGCAGATCCTTACCCCTGGCATGATAGGCATGGCCATGCTTTTGGTGCTGGAAGGTGAGAGCAGGCTGCTACTGCAGCTGTCCTGCCTCCACCTCCTCCTCCTTGGGCACCCTCAGTCTTCTGCACAAGGAGGAGCTCTCTCTTGGCAAAGCATGGGTCACAGCAGGCATCCAAAAAGGGATGAATTTCTTAAAGAATTTGATTTCATATGGATATGAGTTTGTTAAAAACACTCAGGTGGACAGAATGAAAAAAACATATCAACATTGTGAGTTTCTTTAGAATGATTATGTAATTCACAAGCAAGACTTTTTTTCATTAAAAGCTTTGGTGACAGAACTGTCTGGAGACAGACTGCTCCTCCTGATCTTACCAGACTTGTTCCTTCCTAAAATCCACAATGGCCTGTCATTTATTCTAGTCTTAGGGCCCTACAGAGGTGAGGGGCACTCACCCTTTAGGCTGGCTCTCAAACTCTTCTGCCCACTGCTCCTGGGCATCCTCCGTGGAAAGGTCCACATCCCGGGTTGTGGCGAAATTGAACTCGCTGCCTTCTGTCCCGTGGAAGTAGATGGAGTTTCCATCCGACTGGCAGCTATGCTGTGGACAAAAGGAGGTGATGTTATGTTGGGTTTGCAAGGGCTCATGTACTACCAGAGCTCAGAGCAAGCTGTACGTTATCTAGTGCCTGAAACAAAATATAAATAAAAAATGGACAGTTATCTTTTACCTTCTTTGGCTGTCCCCCAATGAGTGTGTCCTGATCTCATACCTGCTTCCCTACAAATGCACTTCAGACTGTTGTAAAGCTGTATCTGCACAGAAAAGACCTGTACCGTACCTCTGCGTGTTTTTTATTTCTATTTTAAAGCATTGCCATTATGTCTAGCTCACACACAAACGTGTGTACAAATAGCTTTAGTAGTATATCAAATACCTCTATAGATACTTTGTCAGTGTAAGAGTTTCATGCTGTGAAACACAGATAAGATCTCCAGGCCTGAATTTTGGCCATCAGAGGTGTTTGCACGTAAAATTACTATGCATTGCCATACAGTGAACATTGAGTCTGAACGTATGAGTGAAAAGGCTACATTTGCCATATTTAATTCAAATAGCATAACAAATAGCTCTATAGGCAACTCGCTCTTGTGACACAGCAGGCTCAGGGGGTCTCTGAGGCCGGCCCCAAATCCAATGCATCTGCTTTTCCACTGCATTTCTGTATATACCATCTCAACAGCATCAAATGAAGCCATGGGTCTGCCCTAAAGAGCCCTGACTACCAAGAGTCATCAGGAGTACTGGCCTGGAAGAAGCTGTCTCTAAGAAACACATGGGGGCTACAGTACAGATTTTCTTCTTTTCTGCTTTTGCCTTCTAGTGTGTCTGATGAAATGGTAAAAGTCTATAAAATCTGTGCAGCTGAAACATACTGGAAGCTTCTAAAGAACACTTACTTGGCCTTAATGCAAACTGAGAACTTGGTATTTTATTGAATTGTTCACACTACAAGAAATACTGATAAAAGTAATAATTAGCTCAAACACTTTTTTCGGAGGGGAAATCCTGGTTGCATTAAAAGTGAAGGCTGTAATAAGAAATGATTAATTAGAGTCAATTCTGCATTCTTACCACAGTTCAACATCTGAAAAAGAGACAGAATAATGCCAAATTGCATTGACCTTTTCAGTATTGTCTGTGCAGTGCCCTCTTGTCTCTGAGCCCCTTCATAACGCGCCAAGGGAAAGTACCACAGTCGCCTCTTCTGCCTTTAAAAAGGTCATGGTAGTGTCATGTAAGTGAATAATTAAATTTTTAACAAATAGAAAGATGTGGCGAAAACTGAAAACTGCCCAGTACCTCTTTGCCTATGGGATTTTATGAGCCAAATGCAAAATAACACATCTTGTCATATTCTATAACTCTTCATTCATTTCCCAATGCAAAAAAAGAAGATATGACTGAAATTATTTTGTTGATTATTTTCAAGTATGGTTGCCTATAATTCAGCAATTAATTTATATTTAGGAATCTAATATGTGACTACATTTTTAGAGATGTCTATACATTGTTAGAAAAAATATCTGAGTAATTGACGGCTGATTTTCGTATAGAGTTTTTTTGTTCTTTAGAGGAATGACAACAGTGTTTATGAACACTGACTAAAAATCACTTAAAGAAATAAACACACTATAAAAACGTAAAGACTGTTTCAACTGCTAAAATAAGCAAATTGCTGTTAAAGTGTTTTTCTTCCAAAGAAAGGTCAAAGCAATAGAAAGATTCTGAAGTGTTGATCACTTATAACAGAAATTAAATAGATTTTATCACAAGTCTCCTTGCTCTGTTAATGCAACATATACACAGTGCACCATATACGCAGCTGCTGCCAATGAAAAGGCAGAATAATTTACACATAAAATGTTTTATAACTAGCACAAATTAATAAAACAGTTTTGTATTTTACTTCATTTTGAAAAACACTGTTTGTACTAGGCTGTTTTTTATAGGAGACTGAAAAATGGCTTTTGTTCACTGATTTTATCCTTCATGCTCACAGGTATTGCTAACTTCAGAATTTAAAGAATAATTCATCTATTTTGCTCCTTGCTTTTCAGAATTTTCTTCATTTGTTGAACAGAAATGAAGTATTCTTCCTCTGTCAATCAATTTGCCACAAAACTCCTATAATCTGCAGGCAGTCAATTAAATACACTAAAAATAAATATACAGGCTAAAAATTCAAATTTATACATAAACCTTCATCAGTTAGGAAACAAATAGACAAACAGATCCTACTGAGCTAGTTATTACAATTGCATAACAGCTTTAGGAAATCCTTTATAAGCCTTATTTGTCAGGTGTTAAGGTATATGTAAGTATATACTTGACAGTGTAGCATGTAATTAGTAATCTCTTGCCTGATGAAAGCCACCTATTAAAATAAACACAAAACAGACACAACCCCATTATTATTTAACATTTGTATGTCCTGCTGCTGCCTAACAGAATATTTACTGAAGTACGTCTGATGGAGTTTCCATTTTAGGTTGTCAAGGTAAATAAATGGGCAGTTTGGCAAAAGGGTGAATATGTAATTATTTATACAGTGGTGTATGATCAACCCTTTATGAAAGCTCAGAAGGATACATGAGTCTCATTTATTTCATTAGTTCTATAAAACTATCTATATGCTTTTATAGACAGTTCCACAGTTTCTATGAATATGTATATCATGCATATTTCATGTGTTAATGACCCACACAATGTATGCCTCAAATCACCCTCTGATCGTGTTAGACTTCAAACTCCCGTGAAACAGCTATGCAGAAGAAAAGTTCAAACTCAGTTTTAACTCTCTCTGTTATTCTACATACCTATGTAACCAGTAACAGAAGCAGATTACCTTTAAAGAGAGTAAGAAAGATGCTCAAAACACATCTATGGCTTCTAAAGAAGTTCTGAGGACATGCCATTATTTTTGCATATGTTCTTGTCCCCGTGCCACCATTTGGGACCCTCTGTTCACCATCTCGTTGTCTTCCACCTGACACTTTTCTCTCACCTGTATAATCATCAGCCCCTGGTTCACATTTAGCTTCCATATTTTTCTTTCTATTTTCCGAGCAGTCTTTATTTGTTGCTGCTTTTACTGCTCCTTTTTTCTCATCCAATGAGAAGTGAAGGAGTGAAAAACCTCAAAGAGCACTCAGCTAAATTTTCCAGGAGCAAAGGAAGCTCTCCACAGGAGATGGTCCCTCACCAGCATCGCCCCCAACTACCTTGTCAGTCTTGTTCAACATCCAGGAGGTTGCCGACTATGTTGAATTATTTTGCAGTTTTGTAATAAGGCTTGAACAGATTAGAGGATTGAAGGACTGAATTTTGCAGGTTTGGGCTTTTTGTCATTCCAAAGTGATAAAAAATCTGGAATGAACAGGTACTGCCTTTTGAAACTAACTGGGTTACATTCTCCCTAAGCTGGAGATAATGCAGATCTCTCTGTGTAAATGTAGAATTCTCTCTCTACAAATTTAAGATTCAGTTTGTTCTCTGTTTCATTTTTATTTACACCTAAATGATGTAAAATATAACAACAAATCAGCTAGCTGCGCAAATTCTGTAAGTAGAAGGGCCAAATGACAGCAACTTGTAGGATATTTCTCCTTGTCACTATAGAAGCATCAGCTGTAGGTCCATAACTAAAGGAGATAGTTATGTATCCCCAAGGGGATACATATGGAACATCTAATGTGTCCTTGCACAAATTACAACATTGAAAAGTTAACTAATTTGTGAGAAAAAAAATAATTTGGGGAATAAACCCTTTGTCAAATCTGATAACCTTCATTAAACAAAGTTTTCTCCCAAATCACCTACATAATGGAACTCAGGACACTTGCAGGCATTTGAATGGAGCCACTTCACAACAGCAGCTACTTCCTGTGGTCTGCAACTGGAGTGGGACTATCAGCCTGCCATAAGTAAACTGGTGTGTTCCTAAATAAACAACCCACGCCAGTTGCCAAAGGGAAAGAAGCCAAGTTGTGTGCAGGGACGGTGGTCATCCCAAGGGAAAATAAAACAGTTTAATTTAATCTGGTACTACTAATACTATTATTTGCTAGCTGCAATTGTTAAGCTATTGCTTTGCATGAATAGGGCAAAATGAAAATTGGCTGGACGCATTCCCATACCTCAGCATGCTTGAATTTGCTTTCAGTCTAATCTTTGAATTTTCTGTGTTTCTAAAGTTTGTCTACTGGATACCTATGGTATCATTGGTTTTCCCCTGCTTTTAAGGTCCTGCATGGCTCATCCTCATCTGCCTCCAGCATCTCCTACATGCAACACCTCATGGCTCACTTTTCCTCGATTGCCAATGCTTGCCACTACATCTGCTGGTGAGATGACCAAACTTGCCCATTCTGCCCACCATGTTTGGCAAATTCCCCACAAGATGATGTCCTTCAGACACTTAATGTTTTCCTCAACAAGCCTTGTCATCGATTACACTGAAGAATGCACTGCTCATTAGGATGAGCACTCTCCCCTCTCGTAATATTTCCTTTTACTCTCACATCACCCCAGTCCCAGTTTATCTCCGATTTTATAAATGGATTGCAATTTCCTGGGACACAGAATTTTGTGCCTGAAGAGCCAGCAGTGGTACATTCCTTGCTCAAGGCTCTGATGCTGCAATAGTACCAATGCTAAAAAAAAAATAAAATACTTTTTCATGCTAGAATCCTGTTATCTATGAATATTTCTAGTCTATGAGTACAGTTCTTAGCTAAGTTGTCTATGAAAGCCAACAAGTCTTCAGGTGAGCTTTCTGTTGTGCACTATGATGTTGTGCACTAGCTAATAATTTGAAGACACAGACTATGTGAGATAGTAATGCATGGTTTCAAAATCAAGCTTTCATCAGGAGTCTGTCACCCCTTTTTATCCTACTCTATACTCCTTACATTTTATGTCTATCCAACAGCTTTCACCTGTTTTTTCATAGGTGCTTTTAGGAAAGCCTCTTGATTGCCTGAGATGCAGAAAGGTTTCAATTAGGACTGCTCAAAGCCATTGGTCAGCTAAAGCAGGGAAATCAGATTTGGTGAAGTAGGTACTTTCTAACTGGACATGTTTACGTTTTCATAATTAAATACTGACCAACCTTCTATGGCATCTAAGTGGCTTAAGGGCCCCAAGTAAGATCTGGGATCCTGTATCACATGGCATGCCTGAACAATCTCTGCATTTTTAAAGCCTTGCATATAAAGTACCATGTAAAGAGACATCTGTTGCCCTCAGCATGACCCATTGGCTGGGAGGAACCTCTGGAGGTCTCCTGTTCAACCTGCCATGTGAAGTAGCACAAGCATCAACCAGAGCAGCCTAAGCCACAGTTGCAGCTTAGGACACAGCCCTGAAGATTTTTAGAAGCTAGAAGATAAAGATTGGGAATATAAACAAAAACACTGAAGTTCATCCAAACCAGCTTCTGTCCCAGTTGTTCAAGTCAAACTTGTGAATCAATAAATACCTCTTGGCTTTACAGTATGGGATTTCTTTACTTGGAGAGCAGAACAGAGGGCAACTGAATGATACAACTGTGCCATTAGGAAAAGCATCAACAGGAAACACTAGTGTGAAATTCCTCAGTGTAACAGATTTTTGGCTGAGGTGCTGCATATCATCTTGCTGAGGCTCATCCCCACACTCCCATGAAAATGTTGTTCACCTCTGTGCCTTTAAAGTATCCACAGTCATCTTTACCATCATTTAATTAGGTTTTTATCAGAGACGAACACTGATGCACCTCCTTATATTATCTCTCCTGGGCCTAATGGCTCCGATGATTCTTTCAGACAGCTGTAGCCTCACAATTTATTTTTTGGCGACATTTCTTGCATTGGAATGAATGTGTTGGGCATTTGGGCAGTGCCAGCTTGCAAAGGGCTGACAGCAGATGGAAAGAAATCTGCCCAGTATGCCTTCACCTCTACACGAGCAGAGGGCCATCAATTTCCCCCATTAAGGAGTTGTCACACAGCCCACCCAGCTGGAAGAGCATCTCTCATAGCCAGGCTGGCTGGTGAATGCTATTCAAATACAAAACGCACTTTAAAAGGAAACGAAAATATCGTTTGTCGGCAAATTGAAAATGCATGGCTTTGACCACAGCCAATATTTTAATGACTGTAATATTTTAAGTGATTATTTTTGCCACTTCAGATTGCTCCTTAGAGAGGAGAGGTTTTTTTAATTAAAATCTAGGCAATGCAAACAGATGAGATATGAGAAGCAGAGGAACAAGAAAAAAGATGAAGAAAATTAATTAAAGCAGCATTGTCAATGGAGCTATAAATTAGATATTGTGTCTTTCTGGGAATGAGTCATGCAGGTTTTCAAAATTTTTAGATGTTTACATGATAGCAGATAGAAGGATAGATTCAGTCTTGATAAAATCATACTCTGTATGCAACATCTCAGCCAGCAAAAGTACGATGACTGAATTTCGGACAGATTGTAAATTCTAAATTCTGTGGATTTGGTTATTAATGCTTCTGGCCTGAAGCCCCTTCTTTAACCAAAGGAAAAACCATAACGTGATTAGAATACTTTCCCATAAGATAAACAGGGCTATAATCTTTCCCACATGCTACATTTTTACATAATATAGGTTACAGAAGGAAAACCTTGGCTGCTCAAACAGACCAGGTGCATGGAGGGTTATAGTGCACCTTCCCTTTCCAAAACAATGGGATTAAAGTTGTCCTGTGACAAAATAACAAACAGTTTATAAAGTGTCTTTTCACTCATCATTTCTGATTATAGACTGTTATTCAAATGCTAGTGCTCAAAACACTTTGCTTGTTTATGAGTGATTTGTGTGGTTCTTAATTTTCTAGGACATTTCATGATGTTTGTACAACACCGGTCATTCTGGCAATGACTGATTTCCTTAATGAGTCATTTAACTGGCATGAACTGAACTATTCCTCTATGTTATTGGGAGCTATTGATGTTTCTAGCACTCTCCAGTGACTATGATTAAACCTCATCTGTTCTTCTGAAAGTAATGATGTGTATTTACACCGCTGATTAATTCAAGTGACAAAGAGTCAACCAAAGTTGTTTCTACTCTTTGGCATCTAATGGGTCAATTAATGTTATTTTTATTAATGTTAATCTCACAGTGACCTGCAAAGACCAAATTCTTTCCTTCTAGGAGGCAGGAAAGACCCCCGGTGCTTTGACGCCAGCTCAGAGCTAATGCTGGCTCCCTGCCACCCCCTGCCACACTTCTGAGCCACAGGGAACTGGCATGGAGAAAGGTGCAGGTTCAGCATCGCTGCCTGACAGTGATCCTCAGCTGCCTGAACAACTCACAGTGCCACAGCAAACCACCTATCAGTTCTAATGGCCCCCTAGGCATTGTATCTAAGTATTATTATTTTAATTAAAAGTGTGATTATTAACACACACACACACAAAAAAAAGCAAGAGCAAGTCCATGCAGAGGCTACATCCATGGATAAGCGTATCCTGTGGATGTATGGATGCCTCCTCATAGGCACAGCTCAGAGTGCCCACATTTTCACTAAAGGGAGCCAGTTGACAGGTTTTGTGCACCCTGCTCCGCTTTCTTCACCTCTCCTCCCCTCTCACACTCCTTCTTCCACCCACAGAGAAGCAGGGATGGCTCTCAGATGAGGTGCAGCAGGAAGTCTGCTCACCTCTTCCCAGGAAGATGTGGTGGATAAAGGCTCCTGCAAGGCAAAGCAGCTGGCTAGAAGGCTGGGTTTGGCCCACAGACCAAATACTGCCTTGCTATATCTTACTTAAAAACAAAAGACCCTTGCCAGAAGCATCTATGTCTATATAATTTTGTCCACTATAAGGTCATAGCAATCTCAGTCTACCATTTTCACATTGGTATACCTAGAGCATCACCTTTCCTCCTGCAAACAAATACATTTGATCTAATTAAGAGAATGGGTTCCTCAACTTTTTTTTAAACAAGAATTTAAAACCAAAAGAGGAAAATAAAATCTTGTTCATTTCATCACAAACAATGAAGTCTAACAAATATATATATATATATCAGGATGTTTGGAAAGAAGACTATCCAATGCCATTCCTATTAATTAACAGCATATTCAGTCATTTGGAAATCTGCTCTGGAGCTGGGGGTGTGGTATAGTTTAATCAGCCTCTTTTTTGACTCCTAGGCCTGTCTGCATGTTTTCCCTGCTCACATAACAACACATGGTCAGGAAGAACTTGCAGATCTAGGATGTGCTTAATCCTGATGTGCTCAGGGTGTGGTGGAAGGTGAGGGTTTTATGGGTTTGTTGGGGTTTTTTGGGATGGTGTTGTTTTTTTTTTCAAGGTGTGTGGTTTTTTTGTTTTGTGTTTGTTTTTTTTTTTTTTTTTAATGTGGTTGGACTCGATGATCTCAAAGGTCCTTCCAACCACTAAGATTCTGTGATTCTGTGATTTTCAGCATATTTTTCTCAGTGTGAGTGTTCACTTCTCCCATTCTCATTTTATACAGTTTTCACTTCTGCTAAACTGGCATATGTTTCTGGGAAATTAAAATGAGCTGAGGGGTTAAAATGAGTAAGGTGTTTACTGTATCAGGATATTTGAATAGGGCATTTTCAGGACTTATTTGTCATGTCTATGGTAGTGAATAACCTGAACCAGATACCATTCCCTGATCCTAAACCCAGCTTGCTCAGTGAGGCTGGTGCAGACCTTCCTGTTTCTCCCATCTCATGTTAGTCACGGCTGCATGCTCTCAGCAGCAACACAGACACCCTCAGGTATAGTCCCCAAGTCTTGCAGACCAAACCAACTAAGCTGACCAGCTGGATTGCAACCTTCAGCCACCCAGTGAAGAGTGGCTGCAACCACCGTGAGACAACAATTCTGTTCCTTGAGTCTTCTCAAAGGTGAAAAGTGTCCCTAGGTTAACACATCATGACCAAACACATCACGGCTCTAGTGCTTGTAATGATCTGGCCTGTTTTTTCTTAGACATGAAAAAATTCCAGAGACAGGAAGCTCGGTCTCAGTGCTATTTTGATGTAACCAAAGAACAGCAGAGACATGAACTATAAGACTGCTGAGGTTGTCTCCCTTCTCATCCTCAGTTTTTGAGCTTGCACATGCAATCTTGGACCAGAGCAATCAGAGAAAACTAAAAAAATTGTCAAACATTGTACCTCAAAACACAACAATTTCTGGTCAAATATACAGGATATATGAAAGATGAGATCACTTTTTTGTTCTGTAGGTGTAGAGATCCAAGAAGCATTACTGAAGGAAGATTTCATCTTTTCCTCCAATTAGCTATGAAGTCTTGAGCTTCACAAATCTTTAACAGCTCTCAGAGCACAGCACCACCTCATGCCTTTCAGTGATCTCAAGCACCAGTGCAACATCCTAACCATGCTCGGTTGCAAAACCGTGCTCATGCCCAGAGCTGTCACTGGAAATATTGAAATGCAGTCAGGAATTTATCCTGTTCAACACCCTTCCACACAGTCCAACACAGATAAATACGTTCCAGTGGATCCAATTAATCTCCTAAGGGTTACTTGGCCTTGCTAACAGCATCTTTCTTGTCTTTTGCTGTCTTCTTTGGAACCGAAACACAAAAATTCAGTGGCTTATCTCTCAGCTTGCTTCCTATTTCAGAAGCCAGTTCCAGCTGCGTCTGCAACCAGCCATGTGCTTTCAAACGAGTGGCAACCGCTCTGAGCGCAGCAAGAAACATAATGAAATTCCTGGTCCAAGCTCAAGCAGGCTGGGAGAGGAGGAGAAACTGCTTCCCAAGCTGGGCACAGGCAAATTCCCACAAGTGCTTACTGAGAGCACACTCTCCAACTCCATTGGAGTGAACACGTTGGTGTACAATTACCATTACTGCTTGCACTGTACGCTCCAGTGACTGAATCCATCATAGAACCTAATCCAGGACCCAGACAACAGTATTGTTGTTTCAGCTGTCTTTTTACTTTATTAATCCAAGCAGCTATTAATCTGAGCAGTTCTACCAGCAAAACTCCTGGATTTGTAATGTTGGCTATTTATTTCAGTAGAGTTCAGTACTACCAAAGTAAACTTTCTAAAGAAAAAAATATACTTTCTTTGCAACTTGATAAGCATCCACCAAGAGTGTGTACCAGATACAACAAGCAATTCTAAAAGCCACCTACTGAACAACTATTGTGAAAGAACTTGCCAAACCACATCTAACTATGTGAGTAACAGCAACATTTATTCTAAACAAGCCATATCTTAATGCCTTACTAACAAAGTAACTCAGTAAGGCAACAAAACCATATTTAATGAAAAATCCCTTAAAAAGTTTGGTTTGGTTGAAAGAATGGGTGGGGTAGGCAGTTCTAACATTCAAGGACCATAATGGTAATCACATTAGGCCAGAAACCACTCTCTGGCCTTGACAGCAAATGAGACAGCAGACTTTGCATCCACCTGAACTACCACTCTCCTCCCAGAAGAGTGGTGTCATCCCTGCTGCCTACGGGAAACAATTCCTGGCCCATCCATGATGGTACATACCTTGAAGACAATGCCTGGGAGACTGCACAAGCCCAAGCCAAGCAAGAGGATGTTGTAACAACTACGTTGTGCAAAATCATGGGCTCATGTTCATACCCTTGCTTGCTTCATTCACTACCCTGGATGTGCCACAGAGCCTCCAAGGAGAAGGTTCCACCATCTGAGCAATGCCTACTGGGGCAGTCGAGAAGTAAACACTTAGAGAAAGACTGTTTCTACTCCTTTTTCTACCAGAAATAAGTACTCTTTTTTACTCTTCTTTCAGTTCTGACTGCCAGCTGGAAGAACTATCTCAGTTTGGCACTGCCTGTCCACCTGGGAAATATGCAAAATCAGTCATTCAGGATGGTGAAAGGTGGAGAGCAAGAAAGGATGAACACAGAAAATAATGCCAGTAAATTGAGGAAGTTTAGGAAGATCCTTGTTTCTTTATGGTTTTCTTAATATTTCATTCCCTGGAAATGAAACGAAAGGAAAAGAATCGACCCACCGTTTTGTGTATACTAATCAAAACTGACCTAGACAACAAATAACATCCAGAAATGTGACTGTTTTCTGGCATTGCCAAAGAAACTCATAATGAAAAGCACTGAAGGAAGGCAGTAAAGAAGGTAAAAGTTTCCAGAAAGACTTTGAAGGCCAGTTTATCTAAAATTAGCTTATTGACAAGGGATAGGAGGATATGAATTGAAACTTATATGGCACAAATAGGCTTGGATGTCAGAGAAAAGGTCTCATCATCTTGAAATGGAGTTTGAACATAGTGATAGACCAGGTTCTGGGAACTCTGCAGCCTGACACCATTAACAATATTGGGAACCTTGTGAAGATGGTACCACCCGTTGCTGCCATCATTCTGCCATTATACTGGCCAAATTACATGATGGCTGTGAAATACTGCTTGAAACAGAGGTGACTGGTGTGGTAATATTTAAATTGTGGTGTAATGCACAATGTACAGGTATTCTCATCCTTCTATTTATACAAAATAGTGTATTTGTCATTGACTGAAATTAGAGCTATGCAAAGTTTTTAAAGAAAATATTAGAAGTTTTTGGAAAGTTTTATATAATGTTCCAATCCTCAAAAGCACAAAAACTGTCAAAAAAATTGTCTTTGGTGTTATAATGCTATTACAGGGTCTATGCTGAAACTGATGTAAATCTTGACCCAATTTATAGTTTTACTTTTGACATAACATGAAATTCACATTGCAAAATCTGTTCAAATCATTTTTGGCAAGATTGTTCCTGAAAATATGAGGAAAACCGTAGCAAAAACCTTAAAAATGAAATTTGAGTATGGAATGGTGACAATCCATACTAAAAATCCATACAACACTAAAAATGTTTGAAATAACTACAGGATCCCGTGAAGAATAGAAGCCTTGCATCACATATAACTTTAGTCCAGTGTGGCTACACCACAGCCTTACACATTTCTTTAGATGGCTACACAGAAACTAAAGTCAGCTGGGAGCAGACAGATGCACATTTCACTTGTCCCTAAAACAGAAGATGACCCTGGAGGAATGGCAGGGTGGATCCTCACTGGCATCTCATATAAGATTTGAGCTTGTAAGGGATTTCTGTCTAGAAGCATTAAGGGATCTCTGAATTTAGGTCCCTTTTCTTTCATGAAACTGTAGTTGTATATTGATGCAAACAGGCTGAGTTTAACTAAACATAATAAAAAGACCCAATAACAAAAAAACCAATAACAACAATAAACGAGGTTTATTTGCAAAGTTTAGATGCTTTTTGGGCACGTTTCAGAAAGAGCAAGCAGTGTTCAGGCTTGGCCACCTGAGACGATGTAACTGCACCTGTGGCACATTCATCCTTCCTTTGCTTTCACACTTTCACATGTGTGAGTTGGATTTTAAAATCCAGAGATAAAACTGACAATACAAAAAATAAAATGTGAACTAATCACAGAAAATGACTTCATTAAGTACTCAGGACATTATTTGATTCTAAAATCTCATCAAAAAACTTTGTCATTATAATTTAAATGATCTTACTGAAGTAAAAAAAAAAAGTCAATATGCAGGTACAGTGAGTGAATTAGTGGGATTATTTATTTCTACAATGATTAATCTGAAACTATTCATATCGGGTTCTGTGGGAAACGGATGAGGCCATAATCAACCTCTAACTGCCCTCAGTATTTGACATCTGTTTCCTGTGCAATTACCAAAACCATTACCAGAACCATAAACGAACCCTGATATCAAAACTGCCTTTTTTGTGAATGAAAAATAGGATGGAAACAGAAAGTCAAGTGCTGTTCAACTTCTGGCTGCTTGGAAACATAGAAAGCAAGAATCCAACTGATTTCCAGATGTTGAACACCTCTGCATTTGAAAGAACTTAATGCACACAGATCTTGTAGGGCTCCTTAGAGTTTTTGATGAGGTTGTATGATCTCATTGGATCTCATATATCAAAACAGGATCTTAATGAAAAAGAGACTTTTAAAGAGCAGCCACTACTTGAATGATGTGATGTAATATTTACAGTCAGAAAAAGTGGGAAACCGTAGTTTTTTGTGGTGGGATATAA
Source organism: Scolopax mira (assembly GCA_004320125.1). Lineage (NCBI taxonomy): Eukaryota > Metazoa > Chordata > Aves > Charadriiformes > Scolopacidae > Scolopax > Scolopax mira. The sequence continues at coordinate 134,123 of BJBW01003805.1, forward strand.
TGAAATGAATTGTGGTAGCCGAACAACACCCAGATAAACAAAGAGGTAGATTGCAAAATGTCCAACAGTGAGACTTGAATTAGTTTCAAAAACATTGCACTGTTTTGTTAAAAGGAAGCTGTTTCTCATTTTCTGTTACATGATCTTTGACATGACAGCATAAACTGTCATTTGGTTTTGGTCAGGGCAGAGAAGTTGCATTGTTCTAGAAAGACCCAACGGGACAGAAAAAAAGGTAAAAGCAAAGTAAAAAAGCTTGATTCCAGAAGCAGATAGAGTGGCCTAAACACCCTTTTGTGTTCAGAGTTTGGTTAGATGTTACTGTCTTCTACATACATAACATTAAGCCATAGAAAATCAGACTAACCTTAACTGTGGCCCCAGGAAAGAAAAGCCAGTTTCCAGTATCCACGGGATCAAGGTTATCTTCCAACACAACTTTTCTGTGAGCAGCATTTATGATCAGGATGTTGTCCAAGGCCCAACAGGCTTCATACACATCACCAGCAAGAACATAATCCTGTTTCCACTGAAAATGGATATTCTCCCCTTTAGCATCTTCAGGAAGGTACAAGATGTGAATGATTGTGCTGACATTGGAAGGGGCACTGAAAAATAATGATATGGAATTAGGCAAACTTTAAGCCATAGCCAAGAACACTTTTCCCTCATTAAATACATTTATTAGGTGTGACACAGCTGTGCTAATGTCCATTGTATGCTGATAAATCTTCTGTGGAGATCAGAAATAGCTGCCCTGAGGCAGAGTCCTCCTGTGCCAGGCAGTGCACATACAGCCCGAGCAGACAGCCTTACTTCAAAGAAAGTGCAAGCCAAGGCAATACAATACAGACTAATGTGAATATTTGGAGAGCAGGAAGAAAGAGCAGGGCAAGATTCATACTTGATACTGGTCACAGCTCCTAGTGACAGGGCATTGTTAGGTATTTTGCAGTTACGGCCAAAAGGAAATGTTAAGGAAATACTTTATGAAAACAAGTCTCCAAAAATGCAATTTTTGCATGAGTTTACACCAAAAGAAACTCCTAATTTCTGGTGCCTCAGTTCATCATAGATGTAGGTGGAACAGAATGACTGGAAGGAAAAGCTGGGAATTTTCTCTGGCAAATGTGTCTTTCCAATCCCACAACCCTGCCGTCAGGTTAATTCTGTGGATGAGGAGGGTCAGGTTGCCTTTCTTTCCATGTTCTACTCCAAGAACAATACAGAAGAATGCACCCATTTGCCCTCACTCTTGCTGCTGAAAATGGAAAATGTGGGGAGGAGAGGCAAACCTGGAGTATTAATATTAGGCAATGATCAGGGGCTTGAGCTCTGCTTCCCAGAGTTGTGAAAGGCCTGAGATTGAACCCCAGCTCTGGGTGAACGTCCTTACATTGCTAGTGGCAATAAAAGGACTGATGTTTGTGTGCAAGGGAGGGATGCTGAGAATTATTTTTGCTTTGCTAATTACCCAGCGAGGGAATTAGCTACATTCAAACCTCAGGCTGTAAGGGTTTACAAAATTGGGGTTTGCAAAATGTCAGCTACTCAAGGTTGCCTCTGCCTCAGCAGCAATATCCTTTGGAGGGTGAATAGTTTGTCAGAGAGAATCCAGATCTTTTAGGGGAAAAAAGACACCAATAGTTTGGTTATATCACAGAAAACTGAGGAACTATTGTTCGCAAAGTAAAATATTAGAGTGTTGTGAAATGTTGAAGAGCAACTGTATTTGTCCCATATTCACACCCAGAATCTGCCCCCACAAATCACCCAGCACTTGCTAAACGTTTTGACTGTCACCCTCCACTGCAATGCTGCTCTGAGAGGTTGTCCTCACTTCTCCCTGAACCCACACACAGCATCCACATTCCCTGAGAGATCCTTCCCCTCCCTCCTTGGATTCTAAAGCTGAAATACAACACACGCTGACTCACAGGCACAACACCTTCCCTTCACAGGTGCCCTCCTGCACCACCTCTCCCCACTCTCCCACCACTCCCTGGAGCTGCATGTAGCACAGTGAAAGCCACTGAACCATATTCAGATAAGAACTGTAATTCATACGGACCACAGGAGAAATGAGCATCCTTCCATAATTCATCCCCTCCACTTTGCACCACTTTGCTCTATTGACCTATTTTCTACTGTTGTCTCCAGCAAAGTTGAAGCAACCTAGCTCAAGCTGTATATACAGTAGCTTCAAAAAATTTGTGTTTCAAAGGGTTATGTTTGCACCATCACAATTCTTGATGAGTCCAGCAAAGGGCAACAAAGACGATTCAAGGATTAGAGCAGAGCTGGGACTCTTTAGCCTGGAGAAGAGAAGGCTGAGGGGAGATCTTATTAACGTCTATAAGTATCTAAAGGGTGGGATGAAGGAGGAGGGAGCCAAACTCTTTTCAGTGGTTGCCTGTGAGAGGACGAGGGGCAATGGGCTCAAGCTGGAACGTAGGAAGTTCCACTCAAATATGAGAAAAAACTGCTTCACAGTGAGGGTGACAGAGCCCTGGAACAGGCTGCCCAGGAAGTCTCCTTCTTTGGAGGTTTTCAAGACCCACCTGGATGCAGTCCTGAGTAACATGCTCTAGTTATGGACAATCCTGCTTCAGCAGGGGAGTTGGACTAGATGATCTCTACGGTCCCTTCCAACTCTAAAAATTCAGTGAAATTCAGTGAAATTCCCCAGTTGTACTTCTAGAACTATGTATGCATGCCAATGCACAAAACACCTTTCCCAATATTATTTAATAATATGTTGGTTCTGCTGTCTCAGAAAAACCTGCCTCCAACATCGATTCTCTCTTTAAATATGTGCATACTATAAGAAAAAATTCTTAAATTCCCATTCATAATCCTTCGTGTTTTCATGTAAACCAGTTTGTTTAAAAAACAAGGCAGAATTCATCATAGTCTTGTTATTATAAGAGCATTGGGAGCCAAGTGTTCATATCAAATTATAAACTATTTTTATTGCACATTTTATCTACCAAAGTAGAAACTCCCAATGCTATAAATTATGGGTCTTGGTGACATTAAAAGTGGTGTTAAAACTCAAAAGTCATCAAAATTTAGTTTTTTCAAGCACCTGAAAGTGCTGGTTATTTGGATTACATTTTAACTCTAAAGTCATTCTCTTCCTTACCTTCCACATAGTCAATGGATGAAATTGTGATCTACCAACCCCAGTGGCAGTTCTGCAATTAGCTGTAGTGACCATAATTTCACCATCATCTTTTAATGTGTATAAGCAAGTAAGAACTGAAAAGTTAACAATTAAAACAAATTTTAAAAGAGCCAGGTTTAAAAACCACCTGCTCAGCCAGAAACCGTGAAAATGATTAAAAAGCTTTAACAAACCTAATTTTCTCCAGCTGAGTCCAATCTGCAGAACTGTTCTTACTGTAGGAGACTGTGATGCTGGGATCTGAGTAACTAAAGCGACATGAACCTGATCCTGGGAAAAGCAATAAAATGAGAAGTGTTACGACACAATGAAGCAATAAATGATCCTCCAATAACCACAGTTGCTGACTGTGCCTTTGTCACACCATCACTTCTCCTGATTTTAAAGCACTTTGATTGATGATGAAATTTCCTGTGATCTGTTGCTGAAGGTAAACACAAAATAATGCATGCTTTATGAGTCAGAAATAAAGTAGAAATGATAAATCACAGCAGTGCCATGTAATCTCTGCAAATTTCCCAAGGGAAGCCAAGTAAATTACTTAACACCCCCCACTGCAGGAAAAAACCCACCTTATAATGGTTAAACAAAACCTTCCTATAAAAGAATGTTCCACATAGCAGAATTCATAGGGAAAACAGACTGGTTTTCATCTTACTGTTCAGAAAAAAAAGAAATTCCAGAACTAAAAATACAGTAAGTGATAGGAAAACATATACAGAATTAGTTGAGTCAAGAGCAAATGTGCTTTAGGAATTTAAAAGAATAAAGTCATTACAAAATTAGTTATTTTAAGGATACCCGAAGAGAATTAAATTAAGAAATCATCCCGTATACTCACCAGAGACTATAATTAATAATAAACATTTGATGCTGATCTGGGAATCTCAGAACACTTTACAAAAATGAACTAATTAAGCCTTATGGTACCCCTGCAAGGTAGGGTAATATATTTACTTTTGATTTATAAAAGGATGCCTTCTGGGTGTTGTCACAAAGGATGAGCTTAACAATTAATAAAGGGGACAGTCAAAATAACAAAAACTGACCTGGAAAAATTCAACCTAGAAAACATGATAAACAACCTGAGTGGTAATTAAATACACTAGAAATACTGTTTTTCTTCAAACACCAGATAACTCATCCGTCTCAGAAAATTCAACACTGAATGAAACAGATAAATCCTAACCTGTGCTCCAAAGATCAAGATTTCTACTTTATAAGCAGGTTGATACGTGTGATTCAAAGCAGCAGACATTGGCTACCTTCCATATTTAAGGGCAGCAGTTCTCAACTAAACAGCACCTCTGATGGCATCAGGGTACTACTGAGTGAGTACCACAGCTTTTTCACAGTAGGAGTACGTATTATATGTGCTACTAGTAGTATGTTATGCTTATGTGTGCTTTATATATGTTCTGTCACACTTAAAGTTGTGTATATACATATTTCTATTCATGTATGAATGTAGATATATATACACATATATATATATATACAGCCAGGTATGGAAACGGCACTTGCTTTCTCACATAAAACACTCTCACTTTCCAACTCGGGGTAATTATTTTTGTAATGAAATAAATGGCCTGATTAAAAAGGTGTTAACCACTTGTACAAGAGAACAGCTTACACGTTTTAATGGGAACATATGTCATTAAGTACACTGCTCGCAGCCCCAGCTCCCCTGAGGCCACTCCTGTTTGGAGCTCACAGCTCTACAGAGCCGCTTTTCTACCCTGAGATACACATCACATATCACTGCAGGGGGAAAAACATCCCAAAATCTGGGATGAAATCCCATCTCTATAATTTTTCAACTAGCTTTCTGGAAATGACCCACAAAGTTGCTTTCTTATATCTTTTGCTGATGTTAAGTTATAAAGAGAGGAACAGATACTTGTGAGCTCCTCCAGCTGTGTGTGGTACCATCAGCTGGTCTGACACATCTTCTTGCTGTAATGAGCTACAGAATAATTAATATTGCAAAGGCAGCAGGACTTTGAATTACCAACCATGTACCCAAAATGACTACAAAGCAACTGTCTGGTTATATTTTACTGACAAGACATTTTATTTCTATCATATTAGAACCAAATGATGTCAGGAAAAGCCTTTCCATTTCAAATTTGTCCATCTGCTGAGATGGTCTACTTTACTGACTGACATCTGCTGTCGATTCCTACTTCTGTGGCATTTAGGAGTTCCAACCCTTAACCACACTCATTCGTTTTATTTCAGGGGAATTCAGTTCAAAAATCAGTGAACTTGAGCCAGTTTAACCACTTTGGCTGGCCAGAGGCTGGGAGGCAAAACAGCAACATACTGACTTTGCTGTTAGAGAGAAATTAAAGGGACATAAACGGTAAAAAATAACCAGCAATATAGACTTGATAACACATGCCATTCCAGTTAGTGTTACAATCAACTTTGTATACAGTGCTCTTAAACAAAGCCAAGTCCAAATATGCTGCTGAAACATTGGAAGTGATATCTTCTGCCTATACCGTAAAGACGATAGGAAATTAGTGTTCCCTGTCAGTATAATCAATATGAAAAATGCTGTCTGTTAAATCTGCACACCCTCAAACAATGTAATGAAGATCAAAGTTTTGCTTAAAAGAAATGGAGCCACCAAAAAAGGTTTTTGCAAGGTAGAAGTGGTATGTCACTGGTGTTACTGGAAAGAGTAATGGAGACAGAATGAAAAGAGGAGAGACAAGTGCTGGGTTTTATTATTCTTTCAATAGCAGGACAGGTTGTATTTCCCAAACTAAAATTAGTTTGGGACAGTCTTCAAGGTCAATGCATGTAGCAATTCCTGGCTGTCACGACAAATGTGTTTTTATGTTCTCGACTCAAAATCATAAGATAGCAAGATTATTTATCGTTTCAGCATCTAACTCTGTAAATCTCAAACTGACAATTAAAAAAACCCAAAATTAAATTCATCCATTTGAAAAAAATCATCAGTGAGGTTCAGGCTGATTATTCTTTGCTATTTGAACCATCTCTTTTAAACATACAAGAACCATGTGGATCTGGTGCTCAGCCTTCTAACAAAAACCAACATTCATCCTACCTTATATTAAGAGTTTATTCCCAAGAACATAGAGGAAAGTGATCATACACCTGCACAACCCAGGTCAGGGTTTACTGAGATGGTATTGAAAGCCACTGGCTTTCAATATAATTGTCAATATTATTTTCAACATTACTATTAGTTAATACTATTACTCCATATTACTCTAATTTCAGTAATTCTAAACTAGGATTATTTAAAATAGAAATCTGCAGTTTGGATGTTTGCCTCTATCTTGACCACCAAAGCTATAGTCTGACTTTGTGAACAAATGGATGATCAAAATTCAAGTACTAACATAGCAGGAACTGAGGGGAAATTCAGCCGGGGAAGGGAGGTGTCCTTCACACTGCTTCCAGGGATGGTAATAAATAGTTTGTCAGCTCTGAGCAAAATAGCAGGGGTAAGATGTCACATTGTAAATCTTCATACCCTCCCATCCTCCAAAGAAAAAGTGGTACAAGATGATATAAAGCCGTTTGAATGAGGTTAGAATAGGCTTGTTTTAAATCAAAGATGCCTAGGTTTTGAATTAGCCATGAAAATGAGTAATAAAACATGCACAATGATTACCATAAAGAAGCCTACAATTACTAAGTTACTGCATTAGAGAAAAATGCCATTTTTTTCTTAATCTGACAATGTCACAGCAAACCTGATGCCTTGGTGAGGTTATTGCCTGCTAAACCTGACTGTTAGGATTATATCTTCTATATATCTATTAGTGGGTGTACGGGGATGACGACAAATTACCTCCCAACCAAGAACAGCCTAATTTTTTTCTCTACATATGTACAGTCAAACCTGTCCTTGGGCTTCAGGAACAAAGTTTTTTTCTCCTTGGAGTTTTTTAACTCCTTTTGACAGGCTTCTCGCTGAAGTTCATAGATTTCTAAAAATTTTTGAAAAAAGCTAAGTGGAGACAACCTTAATGGATTTTAATTTTAAATTATACATTTGAAACACAGACAACAATTGTTTATGTTATCAAAAACTATGAGCAGTTTCTGCTATAAAACCCAGCTATTTTCATTTACTGAATATTCTGAAACATTAATTTATTTGGCTTGTGTGCCAAGCCAAATTTCAATAAAATAAAATTTGCTCTAAGTTGAACCCAGACAGTGATGCTATCAGGGGAGGGTTTTGACTGGCAGAACATGGGAATGCTAAACAGCTCCTGGCCACTGCTTTATTAATTTGACCTAAGCTAGACAAGAAAGAATAGAAAACAAAAGTATTTATCTTAATTGCTTTACTGCTTGTTTTGGAGGACTGATAACCTGTAGCTAGGAACTGACCAGCACTGACCACTTGCAACATGTCTGACTGAGATGGTCATGACTTTTTTTGCCTTTTTTTTTTTGGTAAGTCTTGTTGAGCTGATTTTGTTTACTTCAAAGCCATCTAAATTACTAGTGAATATTTTACACAATTTTTTAAAATATCATATAGGTAGAAGTACTAAGAGCACAATATTTCAGGAGAGATGTTATGAGGGCACTTCTTATCAGGTATTATTATCCAGGTATTCAGTTATTTGTATCCAGGCTGACAATGGCAGGCAAAATTAATTCTCACTACGGCTTTGCCTCCAACTGTGTCAGATTTACAGAAACCCGAGTCATATGGCTGTTGGTCTCTAAGATTTCTTAACAACATTGATTTGAAGCTGGTGTTTTGCTGAGATAAAACTGGGTGCCATCTGCAAGGGAAGCAGTATTTTGCTCCTTATAGACTGTGACGTCCGCTGCCTCTTGACAGCCTCTTCATAGTTCCTGCAAGTGTTTCCATGGATCAGCAAATATCCAGATATCTAATGCTGGCTTTAAAGAGAATGAGTCTATTGTTGAACTGTACAAGAAAAATTCACACAATAAATTTGTAGAAGGGTTTGAATTGTGTCCTGACTGCAGCCTGATAAACAAAAGGGAGCTGAAAAGAATCCCCTTTCTCTAATGCTAGAAGATTGCTTTTATTCATTTTGTTAATGTGATGAATAAAGATTAGTGTTTGCTAAGGATTATGATTTGCTGATATCGCTTGAATTAAGCCAAACTGGATAGTATAAATTAGTAGTGGCCAAATTTGGCTGGCTGGCTAATAGTTTTTTCCAAATTAATGAACCATACAATTTGGTATAATGAATGCTTTGTGGATCCTAATTTTTTTAGGTGTATGTTTATATTGGCTTCTGTTCAAGAAACAGATGATTTTAACTATGTTAAAAGATGGACTATTTTGTGGTAGATATACCAGAAGCACTGGTACAAAAATATGTGACTCACTGTTCATTCCATTTTGTCTCTGAAAACTTCTTCATGAGAAGGTCTCAAGAGCATTTTAATTTTTCTTTGAAGCCACAACTTTGAATTTAGTTACAAGTGTGATTTTTAATTATGACACATTTTATATCTTTAGAATATTTTTTTAAAGTCTGTTTATAGAATAAGTGCAGAGAACAAATAAATATTTGAAATGTAAAAAATGCTCAAATGAAAATCTGTAAGAACTGTATTCCATTTTGTAATTGTAGTCTACCTTTTCATGGAACAAATTAAGTATTTCTATTGCTGGTTGCTTTTTTTTTTTTTTTCCTCATAAGAAGAGGATTCTGACTATCTACACCCTTGAATGTGTTCTGATAAACAATCTGAAATAAATGCCTGACACTAGAAATCAAAAATGCCAGTGGTGTTTGTCTTTGCTAAAAGTCAGATCAACTCTAGCATTAGGGAGAATTACGATTTTGAAATGTGAAGTCTTGACTATGTTTTTTCTGTAGGTTTCAGAGAGCAGCTAGATTTTCTTCCACTGGCAACTTTAGCTTGGTGCTCCACTTTGGAAATGCTATATAGTTACCTAAACTATATAGTTACCTAAAAAGGTAACTAAAGCAAGCTAAAAGCCTCCACTGTAAAAGATTAGAAGAATCGTTAGTAAATACATTCAACAAAATTTAATCAGAAGGACTTCAGAAATGAAGTCCTAAAAATGAATTGGAGGTCAAATCCTGAGTGGAGAGGGCACTGAGTGAGCCATCCTTGCCCAGAAGGTGGCCTTACACAGAGCTTGGGGGGAGCACTGAAGCTGTGACCTCCTGTGCTCCCTTCCCATCCGCCTCCTTCCAGGATTCCTAATAGCTACAAACTTACTTTTTATTAACAATTTCCTTTAGATAAGAAGTAAATTCCCTAATTTTCTTTAGGTGAGAACTAAAGTCTGAGGAAATAGTTATCAGGATCAACTTCCTTTTAGTCTATTTATATTCAGAGATATGATGTGCTTCCTGTGCTCACACAAATTTGTTCTTTTCTAATGAACAAGATCAGATCACAATTCATATTGTTTTTTGTGTGGAGAACACTAAGGAGAGAAAAACAAGCCAGGCAGAAAGATGTATTTCCCTTATGCCAGTTTCCAATTTATTTGGATGTAAAGATGCTCAGCTATTTATAGCATCTCTTTCTGAGATACAGCCAGCAGGTTATGTGCTTGGGTAATGGGTTTGTTGCCAAATAAATAATTAAATGATGCTTCTAAATTTAACCACATTCATAAGTGCGTTAACATTGTACAGAGTACCTTGCTGAAGGCAAAGTGAGTGAACTTGTAACTTACCTGGATTAATGAACACACAGTAATTACAGCTACTGAAACAATAATATCATTAACTGCCCAGAAATACTCTTACAATGGTTCTTGAATATCTGACCAAACAGTAAGCCCTGTGCTCAGTAAGCATTTTCTACTTCCATATCCATATCGCGCACTTTAACATTATTGCCATTAAATGCTTTATGTCAGATTACGTAGAGATCCTCTAAGAGAGAAAATGATCTTTCAATGAAGCTGGGCAAAATTTAAATTATACTATCTTAACCTTAAAGGAGTTCAGCAGCCCAGTAATATCTATCCATAAGTAGAAAAACATTTTTTGTTTAACTCCGTTTAGCAGCCCCGGTCAGCTGTTAAGGTCAATAATCAAGAAAATGAGCACCATAAGGTGCTCATAAAGATATGAAAATACTGCAGGAAGGTAAATGAAGTTTTATTTAGATCCCTAGAGCCAGTCCATTCTAGAAAAGCAGTAGAAAGCACACATTGATCCTAAGAACTGCTGTGTAAAACAAGGCATCTGCATATAAAGATCCCTGCCTGCTTTAGCAAAATTCCCCGGCACCAAGAAAACCTAGGAAATATTTTTTTCTCAAGACAAGTCTGAGCTAAGGTGTCTGTCTTTTCTGAAACCCTATAAAACTGAATGCCTGCCACTAACTTTATACGTGGCTAAATAATAATTGATATTTTTATCTGCTTTTGCTTTCATGGAAACCTCCCCCCTCCCCCACTGGAGAGAAACCCAGGAGTGTTTTGCTGAGCTGGGGACTTCTCTGTTCCCCCCGGGAAACACAGATGCTTTGTTGTTGGAGTTAATTCAAAAATGGACAATTTTAATCACACAAAAGTGTTATCCCCATACAATGACATGAGCAGGATTAAGATGAAAGTCAGTCTGTAATCCAGTATTTATTATTTGCAGCAACCAATTCTGTAATGGCCTGTATTCGACCGCGAGGCAGTGGCTTGGCCACCTGCCCTCGCTCTGAATCCTGAGTCCTCTCTTTATCTTCTCTGCTTTTCTCCGTACAGTAAATCTGTAACACTCACATTTTAATTCCTAACAGTTGCCGAGGAGCTCTGGTACGGAAGTAATAAAGACAGTATTTCATTGTAACCTTGGGCTAGCCAAAACAACACAAATCATTTCGCCCCAAAGCCATTAAAATGTCTTTCAAATGCGGCATAAACTTTAAACCCTGGTTTCAATCTAGGCATTATTTAGGCAGTCCCTCTTGTATAACTCAGCAAAATCAATAAACACCACCTAACATTTCCACATGCTATGTGAAGTGTGGTAGATGATGTTACTTACCTGTCTTATTCTTTCACATTAGGTGTAATTTATAACCCATGCATCTGCACAAAGGATTTCTCTGTCAGGAAGGTGAAACTAGTAGGCTTCATGTCAGGCAATAGCAAAGAACAATTTGGGTGGAGAGTTAAAAATCCTAATATTGTTTTATCAGGGCAGGGGGAGAATGGGAAATGAAGCAAGCAGAAGTGCAGAATGGTGAATTAAACCAATTCTGTCATTGAATTATTTCAAATTCTCAAGCTTCTCCCAAATTTAAAGGAAAGAAATTAGGACAAAATAAGCTGGGGGTTCAGACACACTCAGTGCTCTGTTCTCATTGCTTAGAGGGGACTGGATCTGAATATAGCAACAATCAAGCTTCATTTCATAATCTTCATTTCTTATGGACATTAGTGCTCTGAATTACCGATTTCTTAAAAATTCTTTCTATCCACTATTTAAGCTCAGTTCAGAGAGATCTCTAACACAATTTTATTAGCCAGCTTGCTGGCAATGAAATCCTTTGGAACCTCATGCCAGCCCAGAGGTGCTCCACACTTGCCTAATGCAAGATCATTACTCGTCCTTCAGCCAGCAGGCCAGCAGAACTGGCCAGCTTCTTCTCCATGTTGGTACCACTATCAAGATGACTCTATGGATATGACAATCCCACATGGGAAACCTGGTGCCACTTGAAAGCCACTGGGGCAGGAGAAATTTGGGTCACTGAAGGAAATCATCCATGCAGGTGACCAAAGTGAAGGAGGGGTTCAATGTGCCTTAAGTATTTGGCACCAGTTTCTTCCATGAGTTTTTTTTGTGTTTAGCTAACAAGATAGTGAGGGATTTAAAAGATCAAATACTTTTCTATGCTGAATTCAGAAGGGGCTTACTTTTCACTTTGTTATCTCTCTAGAGACACGTAAGTGAATTTCATAGCAATTCTGAAGGAAATTGCTCATCTCTGTCCCATTCTGCTGAGGGCAAGCCCAATGTTACCTCATGCAATGGCTATTAAAGCATTATCAATCATGAGATAGCTTTAGCTAATTGCAAAATTAACTAAACAAACCTGGAAATTAAGAGAAAATGATTAGCACTAGTTCCTCTCAGCAAAAGCTAAGGCCTATTTAACAAAACATGTTTGTATGTGTGTATTTCTATCAAGTGGTCTGTATCCAAGCAGAAGATAAATGACATAAAAGCAGTACCATCATTATAACAGCTGCCACCAGAACTGAATTAAAGCATGAAAAAAATATAATTTATAAGTGCCTTCAGACTGTTACATAGGGCCAAATGCAGTCATCGTTGGTAACACGTCTGAGAAAAAATGGAGTAAAGATGTTTCTGGTGGGATGGAGAAGGAATCACTGTCCCATGCAGGTATTCTGCAGAGTCCTCCAGATGCTGCTCTAGAGAACAACCTAGAGGGACTGCTATTTCCCCCTCCCCAAAATATATGAATCAGCTGCACTATTTATGTAATTAGATCATTTTTGCAAGACTTTTTTGTTCTCTATCATGGTCTTTTTTTTTCTGAAGTCAAATAGTATTTTTTGAAACACAGAAACTGGGCAGACAAGGACTAATCCAAAGGGCACATTCAACAATTCTGAATAACAATAACAACAAGAACAATAATAAATAGTAGTAGTTTAAATATGTATCAGGCCAAAAAAAGTATTCAATTATCTACATCAAAGGGCCACAAAGATGACTAAGGGCCTTCTATGAGAAAAGGCTGAGGGTCTTGGGCCTTTTTAGTCTTGAAGAGAAGACTGAGAGGGGATCTGATCAATGCTTACAAATACTTAAAGGGAGGGTGTCAGGAGGATGGGGCTGGAATTTTCTCAGTGGTGCCCAGCGACAGGACAAGAGGAAATGGGCACAAACTTGAGTATAAGAAGTTCTGACCAAACATGAAGAGGAACTTCTTTACTATGAGAGTGGTAGAACACTGGAACAGGCTGTTCAGAGTTCAGGTGGAGTCTCCTTCTCTGGAGACATTCAAATTGTGCCTGGACAAGTTCCTGTGCAATGTGCTCCACCACTCCGGTGGTGGTGGGGTTGGACTAGATGTTCTCCAGAGGTCCCTTCCAACTCCATATGATTCTATGATTCTACATAATCAATTATATTTTATAATCTAATTCTGCAAGCTCACACTGGTAATGAAGTCAAATTGCCACTACAAAAGTGAAAAACCCTAAGCCTCAAAAAAAGTACTTTTCTTTTAACTAAAGGTGATAAACACTATCTATGCATTGTCTTCAACAAACATCACCAAGACACTTAGCCTATGGATTTGCTAAGTAAAACAGCTCTCACAGAACTAGAGACCTTGATAGTTCAGGAAGAGTAATAAAGGCTGCTGGGTTAATGATTCACTAACCTGATGTCTTAGGGTGAGGCAGGGCATGACATGAAAACCCTTTTGGAACCATTATGTTGAAGATCTGCATCCAAATCAATGACCCTTACTCGTATGCTAATTAAAAGCAATCAATAGTATGTTTTAAATTGTTTTCTCCATTAAATTTACAGAGGACTGTGAAATTGGTCAGCATTAAAAACATACTGTAAATAAACTAAGCTACCTGGAAGTTCTTGGTATGTGCATTACACATGCACCACATTTCTTAAAAAAATAACAATAAAAATATAAAGTCATCACAGGTAATACAATTACTCTTCAGTTAAGTACAGCTGATGGTTTGATAGATTTAAAAAGCCCAAGAAATCTGAAACAAAGATGGGGTGATTACTCAACCAGAAAATAAAGTTATAAGAGTGGAAAATGTGAAGAAGATTGAAAAAATTATTAGCTTTGTTAGTGGTGTTAGTGATTATGTGATAGATTGTCAATGAAATATTTATACATGTAAAAGCAAAAAGTTTAGCATTTTACTTCCTATTGGGAAAATAGCGACAAAGGGGATACAACTGAAAGATCACCTAAGTGTTGTACTTGCACCCTGAATTAGTGGGGTTCTGTCCTCACCAAAAAGTGTCCTGAATAGCTGAATACCAATAATAATATTTCTTCAATAATATTTTAACCACATTAAAAGTAATAGTACACACAACTATCCTTGTTAAGAGGGTTCCTCTAGAAAGATATTAAGGGAGATTGATGAGATGCAGGTATATTGCTTGTGACTGTAATAAATTTGTTTTATCCATATGGAATCCTGTAGGTTTTATCCTTGTCAAATATTGCAATCATCAATAAACTTGACTGTCTGATGGACATTTAGACAAATAAATTGGAACAATGGAAAAGGCAAGATGACAGAAAAGTGACTGGGTGATCTGGAAGAAGCTGCTTCAGAAGCAGCAGGAGAAAGGGGCCATTCTTCCTCTACGGGTAAGGTCCAAATGCTTCTGGTTCCAGACCAATGTGCAGATCATAACACAAGTGACCCATCTTTTGGATAATATCTACTGGGATTTTCCTGAGAGAGCAAACTGAGCCCATCTGGCAAAATCACAAGGCACTCTCCCAGATTAATACCTACTACTAAAACCCCACATAGAAAACTGATTTTAATGAAGATTGGTGTGCTAGATATGTGTTTTCTTCCTGTCAAGTCTGATTTCTAGCAATAGAAGAGACTAACCATATGATCCATGCAGCAAAAAAGACTGTTGGTTGGCCGGGCACTGAAGATCACCCTTGCTCATGCATCCTGCATCTTCAAGTCTTACATGTTAACAGCAAATGATGATGCTCTAAGAGAGTGTCACTTTCTCTGCCAGCTTGGTAGTACTTCCAGTTCCCACCAGAAATTTAGGGACAGGGTCTTACTATTTTATTTATTGCACATAGAGTTACTCTGATTCATATTGACTTTCTTATAACATGTTTCATTTCTCATGGTGAACACACACTACAACTTTTGCAAGTACAAGTCTTGTCACTTTAAATCTGAAATATAAAAACTGTTGCAATTGGGCAACACGTAGCTGTCACCAACTTTCTGTACATCCTTTTACTCACACCAAGAATTCTGGTATGATCACCAATAAGCTAACAGAAAGCCATTTCAGAAGATTGCATTAACCATGAAACAAAAGAAAGATTACAGTTAACTTTTCTTATTGTGACAGGGGAATGGGCACTGATGTATTTCAAGCTTTACCTCACATTTCTTGATTTCTAAATAAGATTTTACATACTTTACTATCTCCTTTTCACATTAGCTGTCTCTTAAGTTCACTATAGTTCTTTGTAGGATAATTAAATGATGCTTATGTAAAAGTAGTAATTCCATCACAAGATCTCAAAGAATAAGAAAGCAAATCATTCTTGTCAAAATATGCTGTTCCTGTGTATCAGACAGCAGTGCACAGAACTGATAACAGTGAGCTGCAGAGAGGTTTCATTTTTAGGGGTTCATGCAAATTACTTTTTTGCTTTAGTTCCATATTAAGTGGTACCTTCTGCTTTTCATTTCAAATTCTCTTTTGCATAAAACCAAAGCCAATGCCAGACTGACAATGAACATAACTCAGCTAAAATCAATTAGGGAAAGATGGTTTATTTTTAGAATCAAATTGAAAAAATTGCCTAGAAAAGGTATTTTGGGGTTGACTATAAGTAGGGATTAATGATTGACCCAAAGTGAAATCTGTCAGATTTGGGAACTCAAATTTCCCAAAAGTTCTTTATCGTTATTTTGTGGAAGAAGGACTCCAAGCCCAAGATTTTTCTCCAAATAAAGTATAAACCTTCCATTTTTGGACATTTGGCTAGGTTTTTATTTGCAAGACAGATGACTTGATATTTAAAAATGGAGTTGAGTTGCCAAATGTTTGAAATGGTTGAAGATGTATTCGCTCTCAGAAGATATGTTTTAACTTAAATCCCCCCAAATCAATTCTGATTAAATACAAAGGGGTTAGGTTTTTTTTTTAGTAAATGAGTGGGAAGGAGAACTGCTAATTTACTCTAGTAATGACAGAGGATCTGTGTGATAATACCATAAAAGTTGAAGGGAAAGCAATTTTAAAGTAGCATCTTGCCTTACAAACTTTTTGTGTTTATCCAGTGCATGATGCTGCCAGTTATCATGTTCCCTGAGGAGTGCTCAAAAGTTTTACACAACAAAGTTGAAGAGTTGGAGCTTTCCTTGTCAAGTTATTCCTATTTTCAAATATTGCCTAACAGTCCAAAAGTGATCTAGCAATACTTAGATGTTAGGAGAGAGCTATGGAACAAAGGTTTTCAAGATGATGTAATATTTTCCCTTAACAATTTTTACACTGAAACACACGGTGCTGTGAGGAGCGCCAGGCCAGGCGGACAGGCTGAGTGTTGGTACTCATCACAGCACCTTCGGCTCCAGCTTGGTGTTTGACTGGGAGGCAGTGTGGAGGAAGGAGGGATGGGAAGATTCTGCAAATGCTGAACTGCCCATGCAGAGCACGCTCAGCCCACACACACCACAGCCACGGGAGCATATGCTCAAAGAGGACACCCAAGGAACAACACATGAGCAGAGCCGCTTGTACACCTCACACCTTGGCGTTGCTCCCTTAAAGCCTTTCTTCTTCTCCTTATGGGATTTCATTGGTCTCTTTTTTCTTCTGTTTAGCTCAGTCGCTCATCTCTCAGTACAATGAGTCACCTTCCACCATAGTGGCCGACGTGAATGACAGACCATGTTAACCCCTGGAGAAGTTCAGGGATGTAGCTAAAGGGAAAAGCCTGAGCTTTGGAGCGAGAAACAGAGAATACTTCAGCTAATGAGTCAGACTAACACTGTGTGGCAGCTGAGTCTGGAAGCTTTTGCGCAACATCCTAAATCCCAAACTGTTGAATTAGATGTTCTGTCCTGAGAAACCCCAAAGGCATTGCTTTAAATATCTCAATTAACAATCCTGCTGAACATTAAGGAAACTACTAGACTTTGTCTTTCACATGTCATGGTTTAGTCTTGGAGAAATGTAGCCATAGATGATTGAGCCATCTAGAGTAATTGAAATTTGCTGCACACTTGAGCAGAGGGTCCATGAATGTAAACATCACCCCAGCCCCGGACCAAAAGGCAATGCCTTCATCTCTGGGTGGCTCCCCAGGAATGCTGTGTGGCAGACAAGTTGCTCTGTCTTGGAAAGGATATTGCACATTAATGCTGTCCTGTGTGCTGAACAGGCCTTACTAATTACCTTTTCATCCTAATTAAGCCTTCATCTTAAATGTGCCTTTTCAACCCTGCTGCCCTTTAAAGGGCAAGACTACCAAATAGGTGTTATATGAAGGACACTACACAGAATATCAATGAATGAAAAATTCACTAGGGTATTACCCTTCCTGAACACACAGTTTAAAAGGATTTGGGTTTAATGGTGAAATCAGGACCATTTTTTTGCTTCATTTCCCAGCCTTCAACTGCTTATATACTTGCACATATAAAATTAATAATTAGTGGTAAGAGAAATCAAAGGGTATGCACTTTAATGTGGCCAAAGCTAGACGATGAATTTAATATAAAGATACTCCCAAAAGATAACAGCTTAAGCTATTCCGCGGTCGATAGAAAGTGTTAAACATTCTTTAAAAAACAGCAATTCCCTTGGATGAATCCCTAAATAGGGCTATGATTAAATCGGACATTTGGGAATAAGCTGGAAACTGGCAAATGCCTAGTTTAGATTTATGATTCGAAAGCCAAGTACTGCTGAGCTCAGCAGCAGTCCCCGGGCTCACGCTGGTTTTTATCAGTTACAAAACCAATCTCCACTGTATTTCAAGCCTAACACAGGCACATGAGGAAATGTGATACCTTTTGAAGTTCAGGCTGAAATTTGATTTACTCTGCCACGCATTCACCCGTCTCCTGCTCCATCATACTATGGATTTTACTGGTTCCTATTGGTACAGGTTAAGGTATTTTTACCATACATTCATCACAATCCTGTCATATAGGGTATTTCCTACTCAGCTTGCTCTTTACCCTTTTTTTATTTGACCTTCTCCGTCTGATAGGAACAAAGGCTACTAGTGAAGTCCTAAGTCTAATTTTGAAACTCCTGGGAGCCTGCACCCTTCTGCAGTTCACCTGCAGAAGACACCGGCCACTGAGCTGTGACAGCAAACGGTTACCTACCAACCCATCCAGCTTACACTGCTGTTAACCATTCTGGGTCACTGTAAGAATAAACAATAGAAAATTTTTCCTGAAAAGCAAAATTCCTTTATCATTCCTGTAGCACAGCAAAGGGGAAGGCTTCTGGGGGTGAGTGACACATCCTGGCAAACCAAGTGAGCTGCTCCCATGTCACTGGCTGAATGAAACTGCAGGGTAGATCCAGGATGGTTTTCATTGGAGATGCCCAAAATTGATGCAATAATTCAGTTTAGGAATGAATCAATTTTCACAGCTTTTTAAAAACAGTCATTCAAAATAAAAGGATAGAAATCAATCCTTAGAACTATTAACACTGCAGTCAATTGCAGGGTGGTAGGTAATGGTAACTTCAAATAGTCAAAAAAACAATTTCAGGTGAAAACAAATTTAGACGATGTATTTCTGAGCCTTCTAGGATTTCGATTTCCAATCTATTAAAAAAACCAAGCTGTTTGCCAAGATACCTGATGGCCCCTATTTCCAGCTGAGATTTCCAGAGTTTAATCACGTATCTTCTGAGATACTTTTGGAGAATTACTTTTTAAAAAATTGGACTATGATTTGAAAACATATATCCAGGGGTCCACAGAGGAAGCAGGCTACATTTTCTGCTTGCTTTTTTATCAAACTATTTATATAATAAAAACCATGTTTCCTTCGTATTTTGAACACTGAGATATGAGTTAACAAATTAAGTGTATTCCCAGTTTGCCCTCAGCCCAAGCCACAACTTCTGCTATAATTTATAGCCACAACTACATAGTGAAAATATGCACTAACTTAGAGCAGGTATTCTAAGTACTACAGCATACAACTGCGCTGTTGAAAATACAAACTAAATAGCACTTAGTTTTAGTCTGCTCTAACTATTCTGTTTTTACTGATGTGTTAAAAACAGCACTACCCAGCCATAACTTGGAAAACACCAAGGGTTTAAAATGTTAAAAAAGTTCATTTTTCAGAAACAGTAATCACACCTCAGAGAAAGAGCAAGATATTATCATGTTATCCATCAGGTTATAAAATAAGTGAAAAAAACCAAACCACAAACATGACTATTCCTCCCATCATCAGAGTATCCAATAAATGTGCTGCAGTTTTAAAAACATCGACCACAAAGGTAAACCTGAACCTGAGGGCCATTTTCCTTTGCAGAAATGACTTTTTACACTTTCTCAGGTGAAAGAGTAAGCTAAACTTACCAAGGGAAAATTGAAGGACGGATGCAGTAGTTGTGTTAAGGCCAGTGGTGGTCTGTAGGAAGAAAAGCAAACAGCAGAGAGGTTGTGTTAGATCAGCAAAACAATACATTCATTACTTGTTTTTATTTGAAAGCATGGAAACTCTCTGGATACCTAACCCTCCAGTGCATAAAACTCTTACTTGCCAGTCGTTTCAGGTTCAGTGATTATGAACATTTCTGTTATGTCATTTTGATTATTGATATCTCATCATATGTCAAAGCTGGATTTTTTTTTCTTTCATTGTATTAATGTCTATGAGGCCAAGCACATAAATGCGAAACACTGGTGCTTGACCAGTGTTTAGAAGATTGAGAAAATGAACCCTATGTTTTATAGTCAGCTTAGTACAAATATACAGAATGGTTTTCACTTCTCCCAACACTGAACAAGAATAAAAAATGATCATAAATAAATATGAAAAAAAATAACATTAAGTAAATCTAAAATAATAAAATGAAATACTAAGATGGAATATCAGAACCTAAGTCTTCAACAGCAGAGCAAACAAAACCTTGATGATACTGCATACTAGAAACAACGGAATTTTGTAGTAGCATCTTCTCACTGTTGACACCCAACAAAGACCTAGAAACAGGTAGGAAACACCAAGCAGCTCACTCTGTATTCAGCACACCACCCTTCTTTGAGGCCTGTCTTTCTGCCTTCTTCCAATGCCCTCATATTTCAACAGTTCAAATTAGGACTGTTTTCACAAATATGCTATAAGTTAAGAGCGCTAATGTTGTGAAGGATACCTATTATTTTCAATTAATTTTGAAAGTTGGACTTAACTATACTGCTACATAACATGCAAAGCAGAAGCAGTGCCTAAAAACACTGCTTGATCTAGTTATTTTGTCAAGGAGCTGAATAATCATTGCAAATGTTTAGCAAGTAGAAAGACCCAGTGGAGGATCACTCCAAAAAGAGAAGACTCAAAGTTCAGTTCATTCACTTTAGCAAAAGACACAACAAAGTTATAATTTATCAGATTTTAGAGGCTACATTGAAGAAGGAAAAATGTACGAGATGAAAGACAATGGCAACATTAGATCAAAACATGAAAAAAGGTATGATCACAGAATCACAGAATGGTTAGAA
Source organism: Scolopax mira (assembly GCA_004320125.1). Classification (NCBI taxonomy): domain Eukaryota; kingdom Metazoa; phylum Chordata; class Aves; order Charadriiformes; family Scolopacidae; genus Scolopax; species Scolopax mira. The sequence continues at coordinate 154,791 of BJBW01003805.1, forward strand.
TTGGAAGGGACCTTAGAGATCATCTACTTCCAACCCCCCTGCCATGGGCAGAGACACCTCCACTACAGCAGGTGGCTCAAAGCCCCATCCAGCCTGGCCTTGAACACTTCCAGGGATGGGGCATCCACAACTTCCACAGGTTCCCTGGGCGCCCTCACAGTAAAGAATTTCTTCCTAATATCTAATCTAAATCTCACCTTTTCCACTTTAAAACTGTTACTCCTTGTCCTGTCACTGCACTTCCTGACACAGTCCCTCTGCAGCTCTCCTGTAGGCTCCCTTCAGATACTGTTAGGCTGCTCTGAGGTCTCCCTGGAGCCCTTCTCTTCTCCAGGCTGAACAACTCCAGCTCTCTCAGCCTGTCCTCATAGGGGAGGTGTTCCATCCCTCTGAACATCTTTGTGGCCCTCTGTTGGGCCCTAGCTGATCTGGCTAGGCAGTAAATTTACATAATCATAAAAGAAGTCATCTAATTGGAAGAACAGCAATTGCCTTGAATTCATCCAATTTTGTTGCCAGTGATGCATGCCTGCATCCTAGATTTCAAGACCTTGGAGTTGTCCTCCCACATCAGACCCTACACATCAATACTTTATGTCAACTCCCCAGAGAGCAGTGACAGACTCTTCCATCAGATGTGCTCGTTGTGATCTGCATCCATGCACCACATCATATTGTGGTTATGCTACAGAGAAGTCAAACTTTAGAGCAAATTCAGCCACAGAAATAAGGTCACGGGGCTAGAAGATTTTGGTTACCAGAGCTCAGCTGGGAATCTGCATAGAGGCAGCTCCAAGTGGAGAATCCAGAGTACTTGAATGATTCTCCTGCTTTACTTGTATGAGTGATGTAGAGGAAACTTAATAGGAGATAAGAATGAAAAAAAAAAGCGGTAATCTGCAAAATAAAGATAAAGATTTGAACTCATGGACACTAAACTGTCATTTTCTAAAAAAGTCAGCACCCGAGTAAAGATTAGACTCAATGACTTGGAAGATGCTACATTCTTTCAAGCTGCCCATTAACTATGGCAGTATTACAAAGGCAATTTTATCAGCATTTTGTAATGATGAATAGTACAATTTCTGCATAATTTCCCTGAGTAACTTGGTGAAAGCAGAGATTCTTCCATTATCAGGTATCCCTGCACTCTTTAATTATCTACTATGCAGATAAACATGAAAACTGCTGAGAGAGATGTCTCTCATGTCTGAAGTCCCTTATTACCCTGTGCATCAATGCATGACATTGAACAAAAGCTAGTCCTAAATGCAGATGTTTTCTGACTGTTATTTAGGACTCTATTGACACAGAACAAATGTTATGTCTCAGCCACCTGTATCAGCTTTTCTGTCTTTGGAAAACTTTCAAAAGAATTTCCATATCTTTGTAAGAGTATATTCAGAATGTATGTTTAAAGATATGTGATTAACAGATTCTTGGTGGTAGCTCCCTCCATTCCCTTCCATGTACTAACAACAACTTTTGGGTAGTTACATGCTAAATCAGCTTGAAAAGTTGAATTCTGTTAAAGTAATAGTCTTTTTCCTCTGCAAGTCAGTTTTAACCTGGATTAATTTTCTGGTGTGATTTGCCATGAAGCCCACCAATGCTGATACAGACTCCATCTCTCCCCCTGGCAGGGGGGAGGCAGGGAGGGACAGGCAGTGATGCAGAAGTGTAAAAGGGACTGGACTTCTAGTGCTGGCAGGTACCTAGTTGAGGTATTAATGAAATGATGCATTTGAAAATAATGGACAGGGACCTGCTTGAATTGGCATGGGTGTTTGGTGTGGTTTATTTGTTTTCTACATACATATTGCACATGGAGAGGAACTTCTTATAAATATTAAAGAATGTGATCTTCACTAAAAGGCACTGAAGACTAACTGATAAGAAGACTACAAGTGGAAATTTAGGAACTCTATCACAGATATTAATGCTCCGTGAACTAAGAACAGGTTCAGTGGGACAGATTCCCAAGGCTTCAAAATCATCTTGAGCTGCAACTTTTAAAGCTACCTGAGTACTTTGCACAATCTGTACAACACATTTACTTAAAATACAGTTTTCCTCTCTTTGGAATATTCCAATGGGTAACTTTAGTCTTTAAACAAAAACAGGGAAGCTACATTTACATAAATCCTTTAAAAATACCAGCACATCCCTATTTAAGTTCATTCTGTCAGGATCAATTCTATATTAGGTATCACACTTATTATGTCAAATAATAAAGTGTTTTCTGACTTGAGTTATGAACACGAGTCTGCATTCAATTAATTATGTTGTGCAAGTTCCAGTTTGAAAATGAAATCCCTTTATCAGTGTTCAGTGGCTCATATCACCAAGAAATTAAATGTATCAGTTAGCACAGAAGAGGCATTCGTGTAGACTTAAGAGACTATGTTGTGAATCATTTCAGTATTGCTTTAGAAAAAAATCATTAGACTTACTAAAAACTTTTTGCAAAGTTCTACAAAGGACTACTAGGTTCAGACACTGCAGAGAGGCTGAGAGGGAGCCTTTAGTAACTATTTTCCTCTGCTTGCAACATTTCTGACTCTATACATCTTTCCAGGATTTTGCGAGTGGTAAGTTCTCACCAACATAGACAGTTGGCATTAAAAAACCCTCTGCCTGCAGTAATAGGGGGATGCTGGGAGTCAGGAGAAGAGGAAGCCAGGAAGCAAACCAGCAGCTGTCACAGCTGTTTATATAAGACATTTTGAAAATTCAATTCTTCTTGACTAAGTATTTTACAGCAATAATGTGTCACTAGGAGCCATGAAGAGGAACAGACTTCAAGACCCAATTGAAGCAGGGACAGAATAGGATTCAAATAGTAAAGGTGATAGAATAAAAATGCATAATGACTAGAGGTTATTATGATATAGGTTTTAAAACTTGTGACAGGAAGAGACATGTTGTGAAATAGCTGAAACATGACTACAAATCAGAAACAAGGTGGTTCTAAGAAAATAGGGATTTTAAACCTATGCCCCTACACAAAAATAAACCTAGGTGAGACCTCTGGCATGAACACCATCCAGTGCTTGTCCAAAATGTTAAGCCATTAGCGTGTTCCTTCAGAAAGATTTGTTTTTTCTGCAACTCTGACGTAATATTTATAAACATTTTAATTATTAGGCTGCTAACTGTTTATAAGCATGATGACTTTTTCAGCTGATTATTTAATCACACCAGTTTGGCATCATAATAAATTTTTCCAAGTTCCGTTTGCCATGGTAGTGCTATTTTACCACGCAGTAAAACACACAGTCTGATACCAGTACCACACGACACATACAGTCCAACACTGGACTTTGAAGCCAATTCATGATTACTAAGGATAGTCTAAATTACATACTGGCAGGGAGAAGACAGCTAATTAATGAAATTTTGAAACCCCCAGAGCTGGGATCTCAGGTTTGCCAGATACCATAAATAGATTGTTTTCAAAGGAGTGTTACCTATGCTCAATACTCGAATTAAAAATGAGTTTAAAAATTGGGAAAAATATCCCAGTAGTGTGACTTCATTTTTGCACAGGACATAAAACAATGCATCTCTTCTCAAGGTAGTTAATGAAGCATAGTACATTCAAATAGGATTCAAAGTAGCAGAGAGGCAATTTAGCATCCCTGTCAGGATTCCCTGGTTGGAGCTAGCTGTGAGGAAAATGACTGAAATTCTCTGTTATCTGCAAAACCTCTAAATTAGTTTTATATGTATTTATGACTTTCAGTTGCCACACCAGCAATATCTACATTGCATTTGTGGAATTCTGGTCCCAATTAAGGATGTAAAATTAACCCTGTCAAAAGAATTGCCAGTGTCTGAAATGAAGGGAAAATGCCTGTCCAAAAGCACTTCTGGTTTATGGCCCTCTTCCATTTGTGCTCTTCAAATAGCTCTAATCAGCTTCTCCCTCCATTCAGAAGGCTGCTGAAAACATGAAAATTAATTTTGAATTGCATGGGCTTTGAGCTGGTCTTTTAATTTTTCAGTTCTTTCCAAAACTCCCATTTTATGTATATCCTTGCAGCTAGCTGCCCAGCATCAACACGTGGGCATTAGCTGTATGTCTTTCAACTCATTTTCTACACCCAGATGATCCCAAGTTAATGCAAATTGCACCATGCTGTTTCTTACAGGAATTTTATGACCAAACTACCCTCAATCAAATTAATTCTGTCCCCTTCATCATGACTCAGTTTGTTACATGCACTTTCTTGAGACTGGCAGGTGCTTGCTCCAGGCTGCATTTAAGTCTGTAGGATGCATTGTTCACAAGTGATGTTTTACAACCAAATTAACATTTGTCAACAGCAACAAGAAAAAATAGGACACAGCTAATAAAATAAGAGAAGAAAAATGAACCTTGTCTCTATCTCATTGTTAGAAATAAAAAGAGAATGATGCCAGTTTGACAACACAGTTCTATTTACTTGCCTTTCCAGTATTTTATAGATCCTTTAAATGTCTTGGATGCACACCAGATCAAGAGATTTTCCCTTGCAAATTATGGCAGTAATTTTTGGTTAGCATCTATGGTTAAAAACACTGCGATTTTCCTGGGCTGTTTTTTATGGCCTTATCACCTTACTTAAGAGCTTCTCTGTCGAACACCAAACTTTGAAAGCACACCAACATCTCTGCAGCCTTGACTCGTAGCCTGCAGTCCCAGCCCCGGCAGATGAGCCACTCTTCACTTACCAGTTCTCTGGGACCATATGGCTCGCAGAAAGTGACAGCGCTGCCGTGCATTATCACACCACACTGCTCTCCAACCTCGCAGTTACTGCATTCAGACCTGCAGGAAGAACACACCACGTTCAAAATGGAAATCTGAAACTGTACATTTGAGACGGCATCAGGCTTGTAAGTTGTAAAAATAAGACCTTTGTAGCTGAAACTCAGATATATTGGACTGTTTTGTTATGCTGCTGAGCATACTGGTTGAGTATGATGTACTAGACCTGCCTCTGGAGAAAGGCCTTTGACAATAAGGACTTGCTCTCTGCAAACTGTCCCCACTCCACAAAGGAGTGTCCCTGAAAAACCGTCACACCCGGGAAAACAAGTTGAACTCTTACATATTTAATTTACCCTGAAGTTACTTTTCTTCCAAAATCCTTATTCACGTTTGTTATACCATCTGTAAACCACCACCACAGAGTTACCCTACAGAAGATCTCATGAGAAGGGTGGAGAGTCAGCTCCACTCCAGGGTTATTTATTCTGAAGTGTAGATTTGAGGCTGCAGACCTTACCCAAAACGGGGCACCAAGAGGCTCCTATAGCCCAGTTGCTGTAAACGGCTCTTGCTGCTGCTTCCTATTCGTATTTGTTATATCCCATATTCCTGTTAGCACAGAGTTGCCATTCTGTTTACCTTTTAGGGGAAAAAGTATGAAGAAAATCCCAGAGAAGCCTGCTGCTGAGCCAGGAATTGCACCTCTCCTGATATTTTTAAATTGAAAATGAAGGACTTTGCAGGCAGCCTGACTGCAGAGCAAAGGGAATAGGCTTTCTCGCTCACTTTCAAGGATCAGTGTATCGGCTCTTGGCACGAGCAGCAGATTTTCAAAAAATCTCAGGGATGCTCACAGCCCCTGACAAACTGCCTCTGATTGGGCTGACCAACATCTCCTTAAAGCATCTAAAGCTCAGCTTTGACATCAGTCCTACAGGCAAACATTTGCTGCTGGAGCAACTCCACTGTAAGCAAGGAACGCACTCCAAGCCTTCTTATTTCTTGCTGATGTTTGTCTGCACTTTGATAACTGGTACTTCAAGAGTTTTAAGTGCAATGGAGTGTAAGGGGTGTTTAGGCATTTTTTTCTTTGGCTTCTCTTACACAGAGTGCCTTAGACCTGGCCATCCTTTCTGACATATAATGCCACCAAAATATGCATTCCCGTATACACAGTCAAGGAATAGTTTAGTAGCGTGCAAAGGTTTGGGTTTCTTCTGTCTGCTTCCTCTAAGATAATTTCTTGATGGCAGATCTTACATGAAATTGGACAGCAAGGAAGAAATCCCAAAGAGTAGGGACTTGCTGTCCACATATGTGATAGAGTTTTCATTGATCATAGTTGATTCCTATACAAATTTCCTTGTTTGTTTGTTGGTTTGTATTTTTTTTTCCCTCTCTTCCTAATTTATATTGCTTATTTGTTTTTTTTAAGTGTTGTGTTAAACCTCCGCAAATCTTTCTGTAAACTACTCGGAGCAGGATTTTTCTGTTCCTGAGTATCTGCAAACCATCAGTCTGCAACGATCCTGGATGGGGCAAATGAAATGCCAGGAAGAGGCTGGTAGCTACCCTGTGGGGCTGGGGCAGCTTTTCCCTGCAGGGACCATGTGTCCAAAAGGTCTGAGGATGGGAGGATGAGCCACTGGGAGCCCATGTAGTGACAAGAAATAATGTTTAAATTAATTTTTAAAATATGTGTTTAACTAAGTGGAGATACTTCCCGCCCTGCTTCTGCAGCAGACTGGGGCTCTCCACCACTCCCTGGCTCCTGGGAAACCTTCTCAGGGCAGCAAAGTGTGGGGCACTTTTGGCAGAATGCGTTAACTCTGTGCAGCAAACAGTACAGCCTGCAGAATACCCCGCAGGTCTGTGAGTGCTAAGCTGTGCAGAGTGATAGATGTTAGGTTTTCAGATGCATAGATGTGGTGAATAATTGATTGCATTTGTTATTTTAGGTCTCTCCGGTTGGTCCTGGATGAATTCAGCACAGGACTGGCTTTCTTATGCCCAATTCCATTACAGAAGCCAAAGATGAATGCCTCTTTACCACTTTCCAAACCTCTCCCTTCTTCTGAGATTTTATTAAAGGTCAGTTTTCAGCTCCACTTCCCAAAAGAAAATCAGATGTAAAAAATCCTTGAGGTTTTTTCCTGCATGAATATGTCAGTAAAGTCATTCAGCACTTCACACTGATAGCATTTAGTATTTTCGATTTAAGTAGCAAAATTAAATCCTCTAATAAAGTAACATAATTACTATTGACTTCAATGAGTTAATATTATACAAGCCATAGTGGTCAATAGTTTTATTTCCCTTTATAAGGCAAGAAGAGAGCATATGAGTGTACCAAAGTGTACTTTAGGAGAAAGTACAGAAACAGAGCTCATGAAGGGTGTATTATGTCACTATCTAAATTTCACTTGATTCCTAAACTCTGGTAGCTGAAGAACACAAGAACTGGAACTAGAAGAATACCTAGAATTCTGTAGGATTTTGGCTGTTTATGAGAATTATTTTCATTATCTGACCCTATATTATGGGATTTTATAATGGAGCATCTGCCCAAACTCCTGATATGTATGTGAAGAGAGGCAGATATAGCAGGAAAACTTTGCTTATGAATACTATGTAGGGAACACTTAGTTCCATATTAAAGGTTAGGCTACATAATCCAAGGGATATTTTAATTCTGTAATTCTCATATTTCAATGAACACAAAGTGATTCAGCTGTTTATCTATTCTGTTTCAGTAATGTGGTCTGGAAATCCAGAAACACTGTCCTTCTAATAATGCTCTTTCATCATCACTCATTTTTTCTAGGATGACTCCTCTCATAAGAAATTGGATGGCTGTTGGTAATCCTGATTCAAGCCTTAGCGCTCTCTTTGAAATGTATTACCTCTGACAATAAATTGCTCTGTAGCTTGACAGAAATGCATGAAGAGTAAGATAATTGATCTGCTGTTCCTTAGATCATCGTCATCATATTACGTGTTTAGAAATGATCCAATTTGCTCCTCTCCTGGTGCAGACAGGAAGGTTAATTTCTTTTCCATTTATACAAACAGGAGAGAGTATTAATTGCCCTGGCTGGGTGCAGCTTTTCACATCATCTTTCTCACCTGCCTGGTCTAAAATCTTAGCACGTTAAAATCACTTCAGCTTCCTCTTCACAGCTGGTACTCGCTGCCACTGTTGACGTGTGTCATATTCACCTAGATGTCTTCTCTGCAGACCTGCCATCACTCTCATCTAGGCTTAGAGAGTCCCACCTCTCTCTGCTATTGTTCTTCACTTTGCTGAAGGGGAAACATCTGCCGTTTCCTCATCCCTATTTGTCATCTCGTTTCCCTCTACAATACCTGAGTTTGTGGACGTTATATTGACTGATGTCTTTTGTGATGTCTGGACTATAAAGAAGATAAACATCTCAAGCTGCCAAGAGATTTTAAAACATAAATCTTTGTGAAGTTTAATCCCGCAGTTTTAGTGCAATTTGGAAACCACTTTAGGACTTCTCTCTCCTGTCACAAAGCTTTCCACCACCTCTTTGCCACTGGAAATATCACTGTACCTTTTCATTTCTTATATGCCATGAAGAAGTGATGGAACCTATTTCTTATTGATTGATTTTACATGCTCAGCTTTTCCTCATGTCATCTTTGAAGAGTTTGTCTTCTGTAAGTGATTGCTGTTTGGAATGCTGATAGGCTTTGAGAAGAAACATCGCATCAAGCTGGGAAGAAGAGTTTAGCTGGCAACAAGCTTCTGTACAGCAGAAGCTGTTTTTTTCAAACGTATTGAATTTCCTGTTGTCTACAGCCCTACTGTTAAAACTAAGTGCTTTATACAGAAGCATACAGTAATGCCAGCATCTCTTATTTACTAATTTATGCATCTTTTTTTTTTTTCCCCTCTGTCTCAACATTAAATCATTTATCATGGGATTAAACGGAGTACTTTTTCTAGACTTGTTCTTCTATGGCCTGTTTTATTTCTTATATAGCACCTTTTTTACATTCTCCTCTGCAATTTTATAAGGTTACATGAAGGCAAGCTGATCACAGAAAGAGGTGCTCAGTGACCTAGACCGATACCATCCATATTGGACCTCTTTTCATCCAGTCACTTCCTGGCTTTTCCCAGGGGAGTAGTACACAGTGTAAATTTCATTTCCCTACAGAGGAAATCAATTACTTCCACGGTTCCTAACTTGCTAAACTAACACACTCCTGTCAGTTCTCAGCAAGTCTCATGAACCACCAACCACCTGTACTTACTTCCACGGTTCCTAACTTGCTAAACTAACACACTCCTGTCAGTTCTCAGCAAGTCTCATGAACCACCAACCACCTGTACTTACCCATCTTAACTTCCACAGCTAATACACGTCAGACGTAAAATACATATTGGACATTTATACATGTGAAGTATATATGTGTGAAGCATATTTGGTCCACAAGGCAAAGAGATCTTTGTAAAGTTGGTGGCAAATGAGACCCGAGAATTGAGGAAATCATTGCCAAAGTAAGCAGGCTCATGCCTATGGGATGGGGACTGTGGAAAGAACCATTTTCTGATGTAATTGTACACTGGAAGAAAATAATATAAAAATTATTTGGACACACCAGACAAGAAAATCCTCATGATAGTCGAGTCCCAAGAAAATGTGAGAGATGAGCTTGCTCATTCCTGCATTTCCAGCACAGGAACACTCCCTGATTCCTTCTTATGTGTCCTCTCCTGCTGCCTCCTCCTCTCCTTGTCCTTTCCCACTTTAGCACTTTCTCCTGTTCTCTCTCAATCACCAATTTGTGATTCCACTCCCAGATGCTGTGATTTTTCTGTTTAGAAAGACCCACATTCCAACCTTTCCTTTCTCCTTCCCTTGAAGCTCCAGAAACACTCATAGCCACTCTTTCCCTGCTCCTGAACCTCTGAAGAAACAGATGGTTGCTGTGTTGGATGTGTCTTTTAATGCATTTAAAAGATCAGAAATCCATAAAAAACAGGCAGTCACTCTCGAAATCATACCGTGCCCTTGTGCAAAATTGTTATTTGATGTGAGGCCTCTCCCAGTGATGGAGTGACACACCAGCTCTGCTGGGACTCATAAAATTAGACACACAGAGAAGCTATAGTGCTTTGCTCGTGCACTTGGACTGTACATCTCTGCCAGAGCTGCACATGCCAGAAAGGGGATCAGGAGGAGCGGGACAACATTAATCACATCCAAGCCAGTGTTATGTAGGATTTGGGAAAAAAAGACCATAGGAAAATACAAATACTTCTCTTTTCATCTTTACACAAATAATGGTTTCAGAAATTATTAGAGTGGCTTAGTCTAACTGGCCCCTGGTGAGAAGGCACTGCTGGAGTTATTGGTGCACACAAGGCAGCTGCTACTGCACACTCCCAGCACAGCAGACCAGGGTCTGAGCAGGGCTGGAAATACTGCTCTCGCAGTTACCGCAATTGTTTGTGGTAAAGATGGGATTTTAGCAGCTGCCAGGGGAAAAAATGCAATTTTAGGGTGGATGGCGTAGACTGTTAATAATCCCTGATTTAACTCCCACTAGACAATCAAATGAGAATGAGCTATCTGCCACTAAGCGGGTCTTTACTGGAGGCAGAACTGCTGTAGAAATCCTTTATGCAGAGAAGTTCAAGACACCTCGTTACAGTTTTCTTATGTTCCGCTTCTATTCAGCATTGCTGAAGATGTTGGCTTTCTTGTGTTATTACAGGAAAACCTGCCTCAGGATTTTAGTGAGTTTTGGGACTTTCTCTCTCCCAGCACACACCTCTCTGCTCTGACCTACCAACCAGGGTGGGTCAAGGTTACTCCAGGGAGATGAAACCCAAATCTTGGGGACAAAAGGACCATGAGTCTGGGGGCTCTTTTAGTCTGAAATTTCTCTGTTGAGACTGCTATAAAAGAAGGATGAATTTAAAGATAAAAGAGCAATGGATAAATAAATTACGGAGGCTCCCCAACAGACAGGCCCTCTCTGAGTTATGAGACATCTGCAGGGAAATAATGCTTCCTCTCATTTCTTTCCACTCAAGTCCATTTAACACTCTGCTGCTAAAGCTATCTACCTTGGCAGCTATTCTGTAACCCATTAAGAGTCCTTGATCTATTCACACGCATAAAGAAAAAGGGTTTTTTTATATTACAGTATTCCAGGTCCTTAATGCATCTGTCCAGAAAAACATTTAAAGAGATGATACAAAAGGAACAAAAGGAAGAAAAATAGGAGGCACATACTAAAAAGTATTACAATAAGTATGCGCAAAAGAAAAATATCCATAAAATTCCTAAACCACAGTCTTTTTACATAAGATGGTGAAACTGTGAAAGACCTGCACAGATGGAAAACTGTGACAGGCTTTAATAAAAAGGAAAATGAAGTCAGATTTCACAGAACATATGTAATCCTAACTAACAAATGCAGGTAACTGCTAAAATGCCCATCAAGAATGTATCTGAACAAGAAAACTAACACAGTAAAATATCTCTGTCTTGTATGTATTAAATCAATAAAAATAATTACATTTATGAAATAGGATTGGAAGGAATTGAAAACTCAGTAACAATCTCATATTAAAAAAAAGGGGACTTAACCTTCAAAACTTCATATTAAGATGATAGATGGGTTTATCTGTGTATGACCAGTAGAAATATTCACTATATAGAATAGAATTGGTCTTGTGCTATAAGAGACCTGTAACTTCCTCTTTTGTGATGCATATATCATTCACTGTGATAAATGTGGTACTAAAATTATTAATATTTAAGATTGAGAGGCCTGGCTAAGAATCATCTTTGCTAAACAAATATTCCTTTTGACTAAAAGCCAACAGTCTGCAATTGTCTCCGATTCACCACTTCTGATCTAAGACAACACTGGGTGTGACAATTCTATAGGTTCTGCCAGGGATGGTTACCTGACTTCACAGAGATTGAAGTGATTGCTTTTCCTCACCTCTTTCCTTGTTTTCTGAAATAGTGTATGGGTTGGGTCCCTGCAGTCACTTGACAGAGAGTAGGAGAGCAGAGGAGCAGATGCTGTCTGAGTGCTCTCTCACTATTATCAGAGTTAATAAAGCATCCACCTGACCTGCTCTGAATTGTACTTGCCTTATTATGCACATGGAGTCCTGAGGTTCTCCAACAGCATAACAACCTGTACTTGCTGTTTCAGACATAGACTGTGATAAAATGAAAGACCATACTCAGGGAATCCCAGTGAATGGAAAAGACCTGGAAAATGGGAATCGCTGTGTAGAGCTGGGAAGGGAATGATTTTCCTCCCTATATGATACAAAAGTTTAGAAAAAAATTGCCTTTCACAAAAAACATAATAGAATCAACCTTAAACTTTTTCAGCAGCTGAAAATTAGATGGAGGTATTTAATCCCACTTATTTTTTTTTCTTTTGGATGATTTGAAAACATTAGATTTCAATTTTGAATGAGTTTTTACTACAGCTATCTTCACCAGAAATATGTACTACATGAACATAAAATGAAACAAAAAAATAAAGAAAAAAACAAAGTTTAGTCACTGATATTCATCACCTTTTCCATGGAATGAGGACGATTCCAAGAAACAAAAATCTTCACACAAAAACGTTCACTGAGCTCAGCTCTACTTCCTTCTATTTTTAGATTATTTCAAAATTTGAAGTCAATGAGAATTTGCCACTCACTTCAATGGGCTTAGAATTTCTCAGTCCCTCATTAACTAATTAATTAATAAATTAATATATGTAGATCCTAATGGAGCAGACACACATAAGCTTACACCAATGTGAACTGGGGTATCTGGGAATTTACAGAATACAAATACTTCACTATAATAACCAAAATGTTTTAATTTGCTCAAATGCATATGAAGGGAAACATAAGTCTGTAACTCACCACATGCTAGGATTCAATTCTTGCTGATGGTAGGAGTCAAAGTCATCTCGTAGGATAATGCTGTCACTGTGCATTTCAGCTACAAAGAAAAGAAAGTGCTATATGAAAAAAAATCCAGTGTAATCATCCAGTGCTTTCAAAGTGCCGCCTTACCTACAGCTAAAAGAATACATTGTAAAATGAGGAAATCAGCTTTTTAAATTATGCTAGTTACAAAAGCAGCGTTTCTCAGCTGGATTCTTTGCTCTCTCTGGATCATACTACCACATAAAACTAAGTCATCTCCTGATCTGTCCCAAAGTGTGCTATCTGTGAAAAGATGCATTCTTCAAATACATACTAAATGTTTTAAGACTGTTTATTGCTCTGAATGTACAGAAAAAATCCTTTTGAATGCAGACTTTGGAAACACTGGCACAAGGAGGGATGAGCTGTCCTAGTGATTGTACTAGTCAGGGGGTTCATTCTGATAACTTATAAGCAAAAATCCATGAGCTCATTAGAATTTGTCTGTTCCTATCAGTGGAGCTGGCAGTAAAGGTCAGCTCATGTAAGGAATATAAACTGTGAGTTATATTACACAAATGTTTCTAAACTTGCAAGTCTGCAAGCTTTGGACTCCATCTTTCCCCTTAGATTTCCTGTAGCACTTATGTATGATGACCAAAAAACCAAACAAAACTTCAAACCAACCAATCAAAATTTTGTCAGCTGTATTTGTATTAACTAGACCTTTCTCTACAAATACTTCCATTAAACAACTGACGTGGCTGTCACCTGCTATTCAAACACAGCAAAGATGCCAAAATCTGCATGGGATTAATCAACTTGCAACACACGTGTTAATGGTGCAGGGCTGGAGCTCTGCTGTGAGCTCTGTGCTCTGCTTGGAGAGGAGGAGGAGCAGTGCCCTGCTCCTGGGTGCACTGGGACAAAACCTTCCTCCCAGTCACCCAGCACTGTGGTGAAGGGGCTGTCCCTCACCAGGGTTCAGGGCCCTTGTGCAAAGAGATGCTCTATTACATGGCTAGGAAGCTCTGCAGCGTGATATACTCACAGGGCTCAAAGGCAATAAACAAACAGCAATAAAAATCACAATGAAAAAACAACTAATCAGAATTAGACATAATTCAATTCATTTTATGAGTCTCATTTTTATTTGAATTCCCCAGAGCTACTATCATATGACCTTATAGATTGTTTATTATAATAAAGTTAGTGATTCTGAGTTTTAGTAATAAGAATGACAAATCACCTACCTAGGTGAGGATGTAAGGGAGCTTCTGTCGGGGCTGTGGAGAACAAAGACACACAATGTGTGAATATCTTCTGTGATCAGGGCTTAATTGAAGCATTAAAAATCAATTCAGCATAAAACAAATTGTACAGTACATTTTCTCTTAAGTCAGCTATCCCAACAGTTTAATTATGAAAAATAGGATACAAACTGAAAGTTATAAAAATATAATAGGAAAGAAAAAATAAATATTCTCTAATTAAAATAAGCATCAATAATAAATGAAAGACAGAAAGGGTTCTACAGCAAGGTAAGAAAGATCACCTTTGGTCTAGGATTATAAGATATTATTATAAATAATTTGGATTAAGATAAATTCAAAGTCAATTCAATGATTGACTAAGATACTGGAAATTAGACTGAACAAAAGAAATACTCTAGAGGCAAAAATGCCACACTTTGACCCTTTATATTGCACTGGAGAACATTTTACTAGGAATATTTTGGGTGCAAAAATGCCAACAAAAAATATTTCTAAAGCAACAAGGGATTGACTCAGCAAATCACTGAATCAAACATCTATTTTAAAGCACATTTTTACATGCATTGCTGAATCAATTCCCAAGTAGACCCTTGTAATCTGAGTAACAGTAGAATATAATGAAGACACACACTGGGGGGGGAGGGTGGGATCTGTGAAATGACAAAATTTGATTACGTAGTCGTCTCCTAACACTTTGCAACAGGAGTCTCCATGTAAAATTACACAAATTAAAATATAATGTACCTGTAAAGGCACAGCCACATAAAAAATATGGGGGAGTCCAGAAGGTGGCTACATGGTCTATTAGATACTCCTTGATAGCTACTACATCCATAGACTTGCCCAGTCTTAAATCCGAAGCTACACCTCTTTCATGGAGGCAAAGAGGATGTATATAAGCAAGCTCCTAGGGAGCAGGTACCTTGTTTGTCTCTCAGTACCTTGTCCATGCAGCTATATTTCTAGTTATATTTCATACTTTGGTAAATAGAACACCAAAAAGTCAGAATTTTTGAAGCCAGGATTCTTTTGATGATTCTGTGTTTCTTGTTGGCACTGACCTAAATTGTATCAGTACTCCTGATTTCTTCAGCAAATTTGCAAAAAATTACTGAAGTACTGCAATTTCTGTCATAAGATCTGACAAATTAAAAATAAACATAAAAATGAATGCAGCAATTTTTGTAGGGCCCTTACACACAGTCATTTGAACAGAAAGTCCAACACAGATCTCAAGAATTTTGTTTTTCTCTTCCTGCTCTCTCATTAAACAGTGGGTTTGCATGAAGGCATGACATTCTGTAATAAAATTGCAACATTTTATCAGGAAGTTGGTGATTAAGAAGATTTGGATAGAAACAACTGAGGTATCTGCAGACCACAAAAGGATGGCAACCAGTGTGGATTTGGCTTAGACAGAAACCTTTGATTTAGCGGACTTACAACTTGAAAGACTGATTTTTGCTCCATCCAGCAACCATATATATGTATATATGTGTAGATGTGTGTGTATATATAGAGAGACAATGCTGAAAACAACCACAGAACCACTGAAAGGTTTACTTCAGTGAAGAGCAAAGGCATACTTAAGAGTCTGATGTTGAATACAAAACACAGAATTGCAGAAATATGCAGAAAACCAACCATGTTGGTGTTTTTTTTTCCATATGTGGCTAACTTGCTCTATTTTTTATACAAGAAACTTATCTATGGCATCTTTTCTTCCCCAGCAGAAATGCCAGTAATGATATGAGCAATGGCCAAGACCTCCCAACACGATAGGACAAAATTTGGAACATTACAACTCCAATTGCATGTTAACCTTCGAACTCCTTCCAGGATAATGCTGGGTTGCACTGGTGAGTACTACACAGGAAAAGACTGTATTTATCTGGACTGCAGTCCCAAGCACTGTTTTTCTCCATGGAGGCATGTATAAATTTCTCCAGAAAATTTTTAAATTTAAAATTTAAATTTAAATTTCTCTTTGCACAGAAGAAATGGATTAAACTGGATTAACTGAATTATTTCCGAGATTGAGCAATGAGAGCTGTTCTGGATTTTGCCTGTAGGAAAATAAGTACATTATGGCATAGGATTTTAAATCCTCATGTAAGAGGTTGACTTTAAAATAAGACCTCTGTCTCAGATGCTCTGTATAACCCCTTTTCATTAGATCCAGATTATCACTAAATGATGATCCCTTGTGAGCAGAGGTCTGGCTGAGAACTACTCTGCTAGTGCTCATTTGTCAAGGAGGGCGGTTGTGTCAGGCCACATCATTGGCAGACTCATTAGTCAAGCCAATGAGTTTGGCTTGTCCAAGCAAATTTCATTAGACTTTTAGAGTAATTCAATTGAAAAGGACCTTCCTCTTCAACAAGAGCGGTTCAGAACTTAAAATGAAAATGAAAGACTATGTTCTCATTCATCCCAGGTCACTTGGAATTCCTTTTTGGAAGAGGCTTTCTATAGAAAGCAGTCCAATCCAGGTGTCCTGGTTTGAGGACACCATGACACTAGGATACACACAATCACTAATGATACTTTCTGAAGTTATTGTACAAAATTTCAGCATTCAGCCAAAAGGCATGTGTATAGCACAAACTCGGAATCTTTACATTTGCAAACTGCTTTGACTTCGGCAGTTTTAAAAATGTAACTAGCTGTTAGGGTGATTAAAGAATACAAAAATAGGATCTGAGAATTTTTCCTAAAACAGCTCTTCAATTATATGCATAGTATATTGCAAAACAAAACTGCTTACCAGTAGGCAGAAATGAAGGAAATTGTGCAGATATATACTAGTGCACTAGACCAATTAAAAAAAATATACAGGCAGAGTTAAGCAAACAATGTTGGGCAAAAGTTTGTTCTTACAAAACAAGACTTTGTTGAAGAGGGGCTATGTTTCATAAATCTTTACAGGATTTGAGAAGCCCAAGCATTTTTTCCTCAGGTATTCCTTCATCTAATTTCTAATTCAAATTTCAGAGCTGAATATTACAAAAGTCTGAGAAGGCACTGCTTAATGAGTGATAAACCTCGACTTTCATCTCCCTATGAATAATTTCTGTATTACATTTTATATTTCATTGCAAAACAGCACTGTGTTAATCTTCAAGTGTTGTAGTTAAAGTCCCCAAAATACTAGAAATCTAGAACATCATCCATAATCAATTGTAGTGATTGTAAAATATTTCCAGATCTGCCTTCTTTATCAATTTCATGGAATCATAGAATAGTTTGGGTTGGAAGGGACATTTAAAGATCATCTAGTTCAACCTCTCTGCAACGAGCAGGGACATCTTCAACTAGATCAGGTTGCTTAGTGCCCTACGCAACCTAGCCTTGATTATTGCCAGGGATGGAACATCTACCATCTCTCTAGGCAACCTGGGCAAGTGTTTCACCACCTCCATTGTAAAAAAATTCTTCCTTACATGTAGCCTGAATCTATCCTCTTTTAGTTTTAAATCCCTTGTCCTATTGCAACAGCCCCTGCTCAAAAGTTTGTCCCCATCTTTCTTACAAGCCCACTTTAAATATCTAAAGACTGCAACACAGTCTCCCCAGAGCCTTCTCTTCTCCAGACTAGACTACCCAACTCTCTCAGCCTGTCCTCAAAGGGGAGGTGCTCCAGCTCTTTGATCATCTTCATGGACTTCCTCTGGACCCTTTCCAACAGGTCCATGTCCTTCCTGTGCTGAGGGCTCCAGAACTGGACACAATACTCAACAGAGTGGAGTAGAGGGACAGAATCACCTCCCTCGACCTGCTAGCCAGACTTGTGATGCAGACCAAGATACAGTTGGCCTTCTGGGCTGCAAGAGCGCATTGTCAGCTCATGTCCAGTTTTTCATCCACCCAAGTCCTTCGCCTCAGGGCTGCTCTCAAGCCCTTCATCCCCCAGCCTGTATAGATAACACGGAATGCCCTGGCCCAGGTGCAGGAATTTATAGAACTACTAATTTCCAAACAATACGGATTGCACACTAGTGTACAATGTGGTGTACAGTTTAGTTGAAGTCAAATTGAGTTTCCTTTCATAATCTAACAAAGCTAAAAATATTACAGAATCATAGAATGATTTTTATATGGGGCAGAATAGCTATACAGTGCAAAAATGTAAAACATTTGCAAATTAAAATAAAGTATTGTATACTTCAGACTGAGAGGAGGAAAAAAGGGCCACCTTAGTTCATATTTTAAACCATGATTCACTTTCTTAGATATTCTTTGGACATTTGTTTGGATGGTTTAAATTTAGAATCAGCATTTACGTGGCTCCAAAATGCATCTTAGCTAGAATGACGATGTTGTACCTTTTAAAAAAAAATAAATGAATTTATTATTTGTTTTTTATCTAGCACCCTGGGTATATACAGAAATTCATAAGATATAAATTGTACTAAGCAAATAATGGAAATGGAGCTCAACAGAGTTCACAAGAGGCATGAGAAAGTACAATATGAGAAAATGTAAGTAAATGTAGGATCCCTGCCTTGTAAGACCAGGCAATCCCTTTGGTAGGAAATGCACGGAAGAAAGTACACAATACAAAGTGATTCAGAGATAGAAAGGCCACAGTCAAACTGGAAGCGTGAGAAACTTGAGGAGAGTAATGGGGAATGCAGAAGTCAATGAGGTCATTGTGGGGCTCTGTATCAATGGGATTGGGAGAATGAAGGCATCTTTTGGAGTAAAAGGTTAAAATTTTCTGTGGATGAAGTAAGGCTACTGACAGAGAAGCTGGACTAGAGGAGGTAAACAAGATTTGATCGTGGTCCTGATCACACAATCAGAAACACATGGGGTTGGAAGTGACCTCCAGAGATCATCTAGTCCTATCCCCCTGCCGGAGCAGGTCCACACCCAGAGCAGGTTGCACAGGAACTTGTCCAGGTGGGCTTTGAATATCTCCAGAGAAGGAGACTCCACCACATACCTGGGCAGCCTATTCCAGTGCTCATCAGCTCCAGTGCTGATGTCAGTGGAAAAATAAGAACCAGAAACATTAAACATGGTAATGGCTAACTGGTAAGCAAAACCAATCTCCATTCAGAAAAAAAAAAAAAAAAAAAAGAAGAAAAAAAGAGTTAACAATGCAATTTACACATGCTTCAGCAACATCAGTTTGTACTATTGACACCCATAGATCCATAGATCTGTGGCCCAAACCTGTGTTCGGGAATAAGTAGGACATACAGCTTAAGAAAACATTCCTAAAACTCACTGGAAAATAAACAGACTTTCTTTTTTTCATTTTAACTTTTCAGAGACCCTGGTGGTTTTTTTTTTTTTAATATAAAGGAAAAGTGAATTACAGACAAACACTGTGCTCAGAGTTCTGCAGCCAGGAGCCATTAGCTGTTGCTCATCAATTCATCACAAACAATATATGCAGAGAGGTATATTCTGTTTTGCAGATTATGAAAAAGTCTAATCTCCTTGTCATTAGCAGCCAGATGAAGATGAAAAAGAAAATTAATGCTTTAATTCAGACTACTGCCAATACTTTCTCTCTACTGGTAAACAAAGTTGCTATTGAATGATAGAGGCTGAACATGTCCCTAGAGAGTTAGTGCGTTGCCTGAGGGCTGCATTATTCTCCCTAACGCATAAGCCAAAGAACAACACGTCAGCTCTGAACTCCAGCCTTCTGTTCTGTAAAATACTGTTCTGGTCAAGCCTGAGAGCCTGCAATCTGCTTTGCATTTGTTTTTCAGAGTGTTCTTAAAGTCATATTTCCAAGGTCCAAAACATGCCTAAAAGGTCTTCCAGAAACATTCAGGCAGAAGCTATCAAATAAAAGAGAGTTTAGGCCAGTTCTCAGGATTTACTTTCATAAGGAGACATCTGTCAGATGGTAGAGTGGTTTCTTAAGAAAGGAATCCCATAATAATAATCCTATAATCCTATAATTTGTGGCACTAAGTATGGGATGGTAGAAAATTCTGGGAACTATGCTGTAAGGAATGATTTTGCACTAGGAAGGAATGACATCCTTCCCCTTTTCCACCTCTTAGGTTTTATTGTTCTGAGATTCTCCTCTAGTCAATCAGAAATAAATTACATGCTCACGAATATCCCAGTGTGGTCCTTATTCCAAAGAACCATGCTACTGGTCTAAAGTTTCATAGTGTACCAGGGAAATGGTCTCCTTAGCCCTTTAGCACCCTACTTGGTGTGGTAGAGGCAAGAGGGGTTGTGTGATGTGGCTTCATCCATCCCGCACCACAAGCTGCTCCTACCAGCAGCATTGCTTTACTCATACAGACCTAAAGTCTTTTGAGTTCTAAAGGGTAATGCAGCCAGGTCTGCTGTTTTCCCAATTCCATTTTAATTATGCTACTGTTTATTAATGTATGATTTTTATTCTACTCAAGCCAGGAATAAATATGAATCAATCTGCACAATAATAAGTCTACCTTCTTTTCCATTTTTTTGTAATATTAGATCAACAATTTAAAGAGATTGTTAATTAAAAATATTATTGTCAAGGGTATCATCAGTCATTAACATTATTTAATTTAGAAATTAGAATTTAGAGATTAAGAATTTCTAAGACGTCTGTCTTTTCTTGGCCTATACAGTTTTTGTTTCCTTGCCTGTTTGTGCTGAATTATCTCTTTTGTCTCTTAATTTTTACGTCTCCTTTCTTTAATAAAAATCTTATAAACTGTAGAAGCTTACATCAGTTCTCAAAGATGTCTCTAGCTTTCTAAAATATTTATTATATGCTGAACACACAGGTTTTCAAGCAATTATTTTACTTTCCTTGGTGTCTTCTCTATGGCATCATTCCTTATTCTATTTACATTACACATAAGACTACTTGTTTGGAATTCCTATCCCTTAACGCTGCCCTTTATCATCCACTAATTCTCTTCAAAATAAGAACTACTCTTTCCTTTCACTGCACAAATCCCATTAACTCTATTAGGATTTACTAATGCACATCTGAGGGTGGACAGTCACAATGAACATGATTTCTGAGATGTCTTGCTACTTTCACACCTTCATGTATATCCTTTGTACTAGTTATTATGAAGTCTGATATCATCTCCAATGAACATACGTGTTAAAAAGATGTCCTGTAATAAAACTATGAAGTTGTCCCATGAAAATCACTTAATATGCCACATCATCCACTACAGCATTTCAGTATAGTAATGTTTAGGGCAAGAAACAGATCATAACATCTCATTTATGTCAATCTACCTTGCTGTTTTGCATATATATCTTAATAATATATTTGCTTCTAAATAAATTAACTAATTCTTTCTGAAAGAATAATTTGTTTATATGAATAGTGATGATGAAAGTCGACTGTCTTCATGGAATAAAAGAAGCAGTTTCCTTCAAAGAAAGTATATTTTCTTTAAATAAAAAAATTAATCCTAATAGTATAAGAGTTATAATCACATGCACTGGTTTGGGGGACTAACGCAATGCACAACGTCTGCTTAAGAAATAAGAACAAAAGGACAGAGGAGATCCTGGTGCTGGAACGGACAGGAAGAACGGCAATGGGTAACAGTTTAACCACCTGGGTCAGGAGAACCGTGGCCAAGCTAGGAACCTAAGGGCAGACAGGCCTTGGTAAGGATAAAATCTCAGAGAAGGTCTAAGAGAACCTGTGAGAAGTTTGCACATTGGTATTGCAGGGAAATTTGATGACTGATTAAATGGCTGCCATGTACTGTGAACCGCTCAGAGAACAGTACCTCTGGGTGATCCTTCACTAACTGAAATCTGATGTTTGCAGAGTTATCACAACGACACAAAATATTTTGGAGAAGACAAATGCAGAAAGTCTCTAAAGCGACTGTGTATAAAGTGAAGAGAATTTCTGGGAAAATCGTGGGAAATACAAAAGTCCTGTGGATGCGGAGACTATGACATAGTTGAGGCACTTTCAGGGAAGCGGGGCAGGACATGGCTGTCAGTGGCCAGGTGGGAGAAGGAGGCACAAGGACTGTCACAGCTGAGCAACCAGTAAAGGTGCAGGAATGGCACATCTCATCATTTTTTATTCTCTAAGCAACTGATTCGCAAATCCCTTTTTGTCCTTGTCCTGCAGAGTCCCCATGAACTCAGGGACAGCAGGTGCTACCATAACAACCTATTGTTCTAACCAATTACTAATATATTAATTTGAGGTTAGGCTCCAAAACTGGAGAAATGTAAAGCAAAGAATGGTGAAAGAATTGCAACTTCTGCTGTCAGCTCTCCTACTAAAATCTTGTGGTAGAGTATATCTGAATAAAGGACTGTCAAAGCCTGGATGGATTTCTACTCACTAGTCTCTGCTTATCAAGGTATTCTCTTCTAGAAGGGAGAAATCTTGTTGCTTTGCCCCTATTATCCTTGACCATGCTTCCAGTTCTGGCACTGAGATTTATATAATTCCTTTCAGCTTGCTTGTACATAGCTTTCATTGTGCTGGTCACTGCTAGCTCTCTGTGACTCTACCAACAATATGCCTTTTACTTTCTTCTCCTTTCCTTATCTGGCCACCACAGACTGCCTTTGGCCATGGTGTGCTCAGTATGCAGCTGTGCTTTGGAGAGTTTCTTCTGCTTATGAGGCTTTTCACCATTTTATGCTGATGACTCAGCGTATTGATTTTTCCTCTCTTGACTTGCAACCATGCAGTGAGTACCCAGTGTGAGGTATCCTCACCATCCTTCATAGAACGTCCCAAATCGTGATCCTGACAACACTTCTGTTCCTACATCCCCTTATACTAGTCACTCAAACACTACTCTTCCACATCCACATTATGGATGTTCTGAATATCAAATGCATTTTGGTGATTTCTCCAGTTTTTTTCCTTCCCCACCTCATCCAATCACATTCCATACAGATCATTATAACGCTCCCTTCTGATTGCCAGCACCTGTGTTACATTTTTCTAATTAATTCAAAACTTAGCTAACTTCTTAGCTCGTTAGCTAACATCTTCAGTCACCTTCCTGAATTCCCCTTCCTACTTGCCGTTGAAATATTAAAATTCTGAAAATTCCAATACTGAAATTGAATACTTTTTGCTCAGGGGTAGTGTTCATACCTTACATGAATAACTCAATATATGCTAATGACATATTGCAAAAACCATTGTACAGATATTCCCAAACTCATAGGAAAAAAACATTATAGCTCTAATACCCCTAAAAAGATGTATTTTAGGGGATTTTCTCATTTGTTTATATGACAACACATTTTTAATTTTGAAATATTTTAGACCAGCTGGCCCATGTTTCACTGTCTCTTTTCACATGTAAATATCACTGGAATTTTGCAGAGAAAACTATCGGCACAGAAATTCCTTTCTCTCCTGTCTCTAAAATGATGGATACTTTCTCTACTTTCCACTGTTTTAATGAAGCAGGTTCAAAGCAGTGTACTCTTTGTAGGCAACAGCTGACAACAGGACATTTATTTATAGCTTATTCATTAAAAGGATAGATACGATAAGATGTGCAAACAATTATATTTTTAAAGTTTGTGTAAGTCAAACATTTTGTTTAGCTATAAAAATGATCAAATGTTGTAGGTGACGGGCAAAAATTCCATGGCCTACTTTCAGAAAACGGGAAGTTCTTCACAAAGATGTGTGAGAGCTAGATGGCAAACAAAGCTTTTGCTGCAGGTATATTGTGGTTTTTTTCTTAATTAGTTATTAGTTAATGCAGTGAGAGTTATAACTCAGCTTGTGGTTTTGACAAAAAAGAAATATTGGTTGTTACAGGCTGATTTCAGGTAAGTGTATAATGCAATAGGATTTAGTTTAACTTTCGTATATTCCCCAACGTTTAGCAGAGAACAGAGGTATTTCCCAGATAACTAATGGGAAGTACGAAGCCAAAAAAAGTATTTTAACAATATAAATAAGATCCTGATACTAATTTTTCTACAAAATAGCTTTCATGATGAATAACGCTGACATGCAAGTACAGGGGAAAACCAGATTGCCAGATATTGTTAATATGATGGTGGATCTTACCTCCCTGTTCACACAGCTGTTGTGCTAAGGCATCCTTGAATATAACTTGGCCCCTATGAGTAGCTGTAGCCCTGTGAAAATAAAAAAACCAACAATAAGTAATGTAGTATGCTTATTTATATAGCATATATATATCTATATGCATGACTAATCAAACGAGAAGTCTCATTCTGCTTTTTTCCTGCATTCTTCTTTCTGCACTATTTTACATTCATAGAATAATTTGTAGGGATTGTTTCTATGCAGAGTAAAAGAAAAGTTCCTAAACCAAAACGGCTCAGTTGGTAATAAAAAGCACTGTCACAGGGATTGAATGAAGGCCGTAAGCAAAAGCAAGTATATCACAAAGGTGAGCACATCACTCTGCCTGAGAAATCTACCTCAGTGCAGAACAGAAGAAATAGGTGCAGAATTTCTGCCCCGTGAAATTAATAGTCACACCATCCAACAGGCAATAGCAATGGCAGTACTGTTATATGCTACTGATAAAAATGTAGAGCTTGAAGGGGCGTCCAGAAATCCTGTCTTGAAACAAAGGGAAAGACAAGTAAGGTCTCTGACCCAAGCCTCTGTCATACATATCCAAGAAAAGAGACCCTACAGCTTTACTTGGTATGCTGCACTGGGTTTTGCAGCAATAGAATCATTCTTTCTTTGTATTTCCCTTGTAGCCCAGACAAGCTAAAGTGGATTAGTTACTTTTTTTTTTTTTTTAATTTTTTAAAATATCATCATAATTATTTCTCTATGTTTTCCTCAAAGTAAGAATCCTAGTACCACCATACTGCCTGTCCTCTAACTGTTCACTTTCTGAACAATGTACTGTTTTGTCTCCTCCAGTCTCAGTCTGTTTCCATCTTTGAGGAAGGGACATCCATATAGCTGCACATAGAGTTTCTATAGTAGGTCTCCCCAGCTTTGTCTAAAGAATAATTATTTTCCATTAATGGCCTACAGCTAACAGACCAGCTAATGCACCACGGAGGAAGAATTGCCATTTTGTTTTCTCATAATCAGCTAGAAACACAATGCAATTTGCTCTTACAGAACTGTCATGTTAACAGTGCTAGCTATTCTTTATTTCCAACTGCTCATTTCTTCCCTCCTAAGTGCAGTACTTTACCAATTCAGTTTTGTCTCAGAGATTTCAAAACCCTTCTTTATTTGCCAGTGTTGCCTTTGAAATCTAATTTCTTGCAGCCAAAGTTCTTCCAATATCTGTCTAGACTCCTACACACTCTTCATACATGTTCTTTATCCTTTCCCCAAGTCAGTAATGAAAATAAGTAACATTAATGGGCTCAAGATAGATCCATATGAACTCCTTGAAATAGCCTCTCAGTTTAACAGTAAGACATTGAAAGCTACTTTATGAGTGTGGTTTTTCATCCAGCTGTGTGCCCTTTATAATGGGTCATGCCTCACTTACTTAGGAAAATATCAGGAAGGACCATAAAGGAGTGGCCCAAAAGGAAAGTTGAACTGAATAATTTTATTCTTGGCTACTAGGCCAGTTACACAAGGAAGAACAAAAGTAGCACCATCTAATATTACATTTTTCATATGTGGTGGATCCTCCAGGTAAAACCCATCTGCAAACTGGAGTAAAAAAAAAAATTTCTCTGGGATCTAATTTGCTTCCTGCTCATTTAGATAAGCTCTATTTATACTAATGTGTGTGTCCAGAAATGCAGAATTACGGCCACCTGATGCTTCTAGGGATTTTATGGCATTCCCTTCCTCTGCTTTCTGGAAGGAATGTTGTTTTGTTTTTTCCATCTGTTTGGACTTTGAGAGGCACCCATAGGGCTGGAGCCTTGCCTCACCTGGTAGTGATAGTATTTTAGCCACAATCCCAGGATCACATTAGCAGTGTGAGATTTGGTTGTGCATCTTGGAAACTATTTTGGGACTTCCAACAGTTCTATAAAATACAGCAAAACATTATGCCATAGTTCTTCATTAGCATTTCTTCATCTGGTGTCATGACCAGTGACCATACTGAGTATAGAGTAAAATAAAAAAAATAATACATTACCCCAGTACATAAAGAAAGGCAAGAGAACTAAGACTCTAAATCTCATTTTAAAGTATGAACTAAAGGATATGTCAAATACGCAACATCTGTTGTAATGAATATGCAAGAAACCATGATGACTACATACTCTTCTGTAAATTCCCTCACAGGTGTATGCAGACACTCAAGTCACAATGGGATCAAACAATTTCCAAAATCAAACATGTGCCTAGGCTTCTTTAAAAGGACCAGATATGGTGACTTCGTCTAGCAGATGAACTGGCAAGGCTTCCCACAGCCAGCTTTGGGCCCGACCCAGCACAAACAGACATGTTTTGCAAGTATGTTTCATTGTGGGAATTCCATGTTTTGAGCAAAAAAAGCTGGCTGACCATGATTCCAGGCACATACAAGAAAATGCCAGACCTAAGGCACAGAAGATATTTTGTACAACATTCCTATCCCTCCCCCAGGCTGGCAGAGTGAAAGAGAGGGCTCTTGCAGACAGTGAGAAAAAAACACATTAGCAGTGGACTGAGACCTCAGAGATGCTGTTTATGCAACAGCCCAGGATACAATTCAGGATGTACACAACAAGGATGGCAACCACAAAATTCCTTTATGTGGCCGACAGGAGCAAACTCTCGAAACACGGACCACATGCAGAGGGGAGCCCGAGTACGCGTCTGAATGCAAACAAATACTAAATAATACTGATAATACCAAACTGTGTACTGTTTACTGGATCTCTGCATGCGTGTGAGAAAAGGGGGATTTGGGGAGAGAGCCAGCAGCCAGTTGAATGATCTGCATCTTTCTGTGTCTATCATCCCCTGCTTGATAATGCAGAGTAGGAGCCAATTATTGCTGCTCCACGGCAGGAGCGATCTGCACCCTGGGGACAACAGTGCTGTGCAGTAAAGGCACCGCTTCCTACCGCATACGCTCACATTAGCATGACTTCTGCAATAGGCATATGCATGAGTTCTGCACTGGCCAGTCCACCTTCTGAGAATTACTACGGGTATTGCTTCTGTCAGTTATCCACTATGATCTACTCGGTTTTCTCTCTATTTATGCTTTATTCATGGAGCAAATGACAATAACGCAGTCAAATTATGCATGAACTAAGCTACGTTTTGAAAGAAGCGTAAAATGTACCTTTTCTGTATTGAACTTTCTTTGTTGGTGATGTTCCTACCTGACAGGTGAGATTAATGGAACAGGATGATGAATTTAGTTCTTTCTTTCTTAAAAATAATTAAAAAAACCACATATCGATCCCTATGTAGACATACAAGTATAAAAACTTCATAACATTTATAGTAATTGTATATAATGTATAGTAATTGTAATAAAAATAATATTGGCATGCCTGAAAAAGACTATACTAGAGGAAAAAAATCATTCAACTGTTAATTATTTGGTTTGTTTTCTTGATATGTCTATTCATTAACTGATACCTGTGCTCTTTTTCAAAAGTTTCTGTACAGTCTTTAGTGTTGTTAAATATTGCTTAGATTAAGGGTACTTACTATTAACTGATGGTACTCCACACCAGTCTATAGTCCCACTCTGTCATTGTATGTTATTTCCAGCTAAAGGGCAAGTGACTAATCAAATCTAACCTGTCAGTCAGCCAAAAGGCAAGAAACATACTCCCTGTGTCCCCAGAGGTAATTCCTCACTAGGAATGAATCTTTCCAAAGGGTGAGAAAGAAAAGAAAACTGGGAGGCAACAGGAATGTCCCGACAAGGTAAGTGAGAGCTTTGAAAGAAAAACAACTTAGAGGTAATAAGGTTCCTCTTTGTATTAACTTCACACTTCCATTAGCCTAGATGTATTTGTCTGCTTGGGGCTATGCAAGAGAGAGAGGAAAATGTGTTTTTAAAAGCAGCAAGAAGAGATAAACTGCTGACAGAGGAAGAAAGAGATCTGAACACAAGAAGGCTGTATCAGGTGTCAAGGCTCACTGTCAGTTCAAGGCAGTACTAACGCTACGCTTCAATTACAGCAATTCTGTAAAGAATTTTGCTTCCTAAACCACAACTATTCAAGTTGAAATCGCATGTCAATAAAGACTTTTAGGTTGCCACTGAAAAGAAAAAAAGAAATATGACTTGCTGATTGTCTACGTGAACTACATACAATCCATGTCACCTGTGAAAGAGGACTTGAAGTGCCACCCTGCCCAAGTGCCAACAAGCTTAAAAACATTTTATGTGAGTGCAGTATTGCCAGCTCCTCTGAACATAGACAAAGTAATATCATTTTTTCCCCTCTGTGATGACGCAGATCATTCCAGGTGATTTGGAAGAAAGAAATCCAGAGACAC
The DNA here is from genome assembly GCA_004320125.1 of Scolopax mira. NCBI lineage: Eukaryota > Metazoa > Chordata > Aves > Charadriiformes > Scolopacidae > Scolopax > Scolopax mira. The sequence goes on from BJBW01003805.1 coordinate 183,122, forward strand.
TTGCACACTTTAATGAACGTGTAGATAGAGAGATACCTCTACAGCCTACTGGTTGACAACATTCAGAAGGGGGCTGAGAAGAGACTCAGGTTTCCTACAGTAAAATATCCATCTCATGACACCCCTAAAAGGCTTTTCAACAAGACCAAGGAAAATGAGGTTATTGTCTTATCCCATACTAGCCGAATTTAGCCCTGTGTCTATGCTAGCAGCTGCATTGCATATCTGTACACAATGGTTCATGACCGGAGGAAATTCATGACTGTTCACTGCACACAGGAGGATCTGAGCCCCGGCTGCTGTGCAGTTTAGCCCATGTCTCCTACCATGGCCAAAACTTCCAGTGACAATTTCTTCCAACAGCAGCCAACACCGACATATTAAACCTGACTGGGAGATGGTGCTGATGTTAGGGCCAACGGGGAAAACCCACAGAGCGTGTGGCTGTAGATCCAGAAGGTGCTTGGGTGGGAGGTTTTCAGCTACTAATTAAATGCCTCTAAGTTGTTTTATCAGTTTCCACTTGATGTGCAGGAACAGCCTAAATAAAGTAGCAGGAACAAGATTTGTGTGTTCTGAAAGGCACATTTTTGACTCTGCCTTTCTCTCCCAATGGTTTCTTGCCCGAGATGCTATTAAAAAAACCAGTCATCTGTCTTAAACATATCCAGCTAAAACTGCCAGGGAAATTTGGCAAGTAAGATGTAATTATTTATGCAGATATTTGTTCAGGAGAGTGGAATTAGCAGGCTTGTTCTAAAAGCCTGGACCCAAGATAAAAAGGCTTCAGAGTGAAAAAAGTGAGTGAAAATGGACAGCAAAAGATAGGGTATGCGTTAGAGGGCAAAGAGCAATCACTTCACTTGTGGCAGTTGTCCTGTGCTGAAGCTTGTGATTCCTGTCCACAAATTGCTAAGACTCCTTTGTATTCGTTTCAGGAATAGTGTGGCCAGCAGGACTAGCAAAGTGATTGTCCCCCTGTACTCGGC